>JASPKZ010001238.1:0-227500 GCA_030220185.1 Diploptera punctata | reverse complement strand
CCATTTAGCGCGCAGCGCTCCGGGCACAGCACCTCACACCGCATCGCGCACCCCACCGCGCACCCCACCGCGCAACGCACAGCACCTCACACCGCTCCGCGCACCGAACCGCGCACCGCAACACGTATCCCCCCTCGCACCGCACCTCGCACCGCATTACATTACATTATATTATACTATTTCTATTACTAATAGTATTATTATATTATAATATTATATATTATATTTTATTTATTTTATTTATTATTCTATTTTATTTTATTTATTTATTTTATTTATTTTATTTTATTATTTTATTTTACTTTAGTTTATTTTATTAATTTATTTTATTTTATTTTATTTATTTTAATTATTTTATTTATTTTATTTATTTCATTTTATTTTATTATTTATTTTATTTTATTTATTTTAATTATTTTATTTATTTTATTTATTTCATTTTATTTTATTATTTATTTTATTTTATTTTATTTATGCGCACCGCGCAACCCGCCGCGTACCTCACCGCGGGTAACGCGCCACGCACAGCACCTCACACCGCTCTGCGCACCGAACCGCACCGCAACACGTATCTCCCCTCGCACCGCACCTCGCACCGCATTACATTACATTGTATTATACTATTTCTATTACTAATACTATTATTATATTATAATATTATATATCATGTTTTATTTATTATATTTTATTTTATTTATTATTTTATTTTATTTCATTTATTTTATTTTTTTATTTTTTTTATTTATTTTATTTATTTTATTTTGTTTTATTTTATTTTATTTTATTATTATTTTATTATTATTTTATTATCGTGCACCTAACCACGCACCGGACCTCGCACCGGACCTCGCACCTCACCGCGGACTGCACCGCACCGCAACACTCACCGCACCACGCATTGCATCTCGCCCTCTAGCGCGCACCGCACCGCGCACCGCTCCGAGCCCCGCACCTCACACCGCACCGCGCAACCCGCCGCGCACCTCACCGCGGACCGCACCGCGCACCGCAACCCACACCGCACCGCGCAACCCGCCGCGCACCTCACCGCGGATCGCAACACGCACCGTACCGCGCACCGCACCGCGCAACCCGCCGGGCATCTCACCGCGGACCGCACCGCGCACCTGACCGTGGACCGCACCGCGCAACCCGCCGCGCACCTCACTGCGCACCGTACCACGCACCGTAACGCGCAAATCACAGCACCTCACACCGCAACACGTATCCCCCCTCGCACCGCACCTCGCACCGCATTACATTACATTATATTATACTATTTCTATTACTAATACTAATATTATATTATAATATTATATATTATATTTTATTTATTTTATTTCATTTTATTTGATTTATTTCATTTATTTTATTTTATTATTTTATTCGATTTTATTTTATTATTATTTATTATCGTGCACTTAACCACGCACCACACCACTCACCGGACCTCGCACCTCACCGCGGACTGCACCTCGCACCGGAACACTCACCGCACCGCGCATCGCATCTCGCCATCTAGCGCGCAGCGCTCCGGGCACCGCACCTCACACCGCATCGCACACCACACCTCTCACCGCACCGCGCACCGCAACCTACACGCACCGCGCTTTGCACCGCGCACCGCAACCTACACGCACCGCGCAACCCGCCGCGCACCTTACCGCGGACCGCACCGCGCAACCCGCCGCGCACCTCACCGCGGACCGCACCGCTCAACGCACCTCGCCCTGTACCGTACACCGTAACGCGCAACACAAAGCACCTCACACCGCACCGCGCACCGCAACACGTATCCCCCCTCGTACCGCACCTCGCACCGCATTACATTATATTATACTATTTCTATTACTAATACTATTATTATATTATACTATTATATATTATATTTTATTTATTTTATTTTATTTATTATTTTATTTTATTTTATTTTATTTTATTTTATTTTATTTTATTTTATTTTATTTTATTTTATTTTATTTTATTTTATTTTATTTTATTTTATTTTATTTTATTTTATTTTATTTTATTTTATTTTATTATTTTATTTTATTTATTTTAATTATTTTATTTATGTTATTTATTTTATTTATTTTATTTTGTTTTATTTTATTTTATTATTATTTTATTATCGTGCACTTAACCACGCACCACACCACACACCGGACCTCGCACCTCACCGCGGACTGCACCGCACCGCGCATCGCATCTCGCCATCTAGCGCGCAGCGCTCCGGGCACCGCACCGCACCTCACACCGCATCGCGCACCCCACCGCGCACCGTAACGCGCAACGCACAGCACCTCACACCGCGCCGCGCACCGAACCGCGCACCGCAACACGTATCCCCCCTCGCACCGCACCTCGCACCGCATTACATTACATTGTATTATACTATTTCTATTACTAATGGTATTATTATATTATAATATTATATATATTTTATTTATTTTATTTATTATTCTATTTTATTTTATTTATTTTATTTTATTTTTATTATTTTATTTTATTTTATTTTATTTATTTTATTTATTTTATTTATTTCATTTTATTTTATTATCTATTTTATTTTATTTTATTTTATTATTTTATTATCGTGCACCGAACCACGCACCACACCACACACCGGACCTCGCACCTCACCGTTGACTGCACCGCACCGCAACACTCACCGCACCGTGCATCTCATCTCGCCCTCTAGCGCGCACCGCATCGCTCCGGGCACGGCACCTCACACCCCACCGCGAGACCGTACAGCGCACCGCACCGCGCACCATACAGCGAACCGCACCGCGCAACCCGCCGCGCACCTCACCGCGGACCGCACCGCTCAACCAGCCGCGCACCTCAACGCGGACCGCACCGCGCAACGCACCTCGCCCTGTACCGCGTACCGAAACGCGCATCGCACAGCACCTCACACCACACCGCGCACCGAACCGCGCATCGCCCCTCGCCCTATACAGCGCACCCCACCGCGCATCGCCTTTCGCCCTATACAGCGCACCCCACCGCGCACCGTAACGCGCAACGCACAGCACCTCACACCGCTCCACGCACCGCGACAGGTATCCCCCCTCGCACCGCACCTCGCACCGCATTACATTACATTATATTATACTATTTATATTACTAATACTATTATATTATAATATTATATATTATTTACTTTGTTTTATTTTATTTTATTTTATTTATTATTTTATTTTATTTTATTTATTTTATTTTATTTTATTATTTTATTTTATTTTATTATTTTATTTTATTTTATTTCATTATTTTAATTTATTTTATTTTATTTTATTTTATTATTATTTTATTATCGTGCACCTAACCACGCACCACACCACACACCGGACCTCGCACCTCACCGCGGACTGCACCGCACCGCAACAATCACCGCACCGCGCATCGCATCTCGCTCTCTAGCGCGCACCGCTCCGGGCATCGCACCTCACACCGCATCGCGCACCACACCTCGCACCGTAACGCGCACCTCACCACGGACCGCACCGCGCACCTCACCGCGGACCGCACCGCGCACCGCAACCCGCACCGTACTGCGCACCGCACCGCGCATACCGTCGCGCACCTCACCGCGCAACCCGCCGCGAACCTCATCGCGGACCGCACCGCGCAACGCACATCGCCCTGTATGTGCACCGCAACGCGCATCTTACCGCGCACCGTACCACGCACCGTAACGCGCAACGCACAGCACCTCACACCGCTCCGCGCACCGCATTACTTTACATTATATCATACTATTTCTATTACTAATACTATTATTATATTATAATATTATATATTATATTTTATTTATTATTTTATTTTATTTATTATTTTATTTTATATTATTTTATTTTATTATTTTATTTTATTTTATTTTATTATTATTATTCTATTATCGTGCACCTAACCACGCACCACACCACACACCGGACCTAGCACCTCACCGCGGACTGCTCCGCACCGCGCATCGCATCTCGCCCTCTAGCGCGCACCGCACCGCGCACCGCTCCGGGCACCGCACCTCACACCGCATCGCGCACCTTACCGCGCACCACACCTCGCACCGTACCGCGCAATCCGCCGCGCACCTCACCGAACACCGCAACTCACACCGCACCGCTCAACTCGCCGCGCACCCCACCGCGGACCGCACCGCGCACCGCACCGCGCACCGCAACCCGCATCGTACCGCACCGCGCAACCCGCCGAGCACCTCACCGCGGACTGCACCGCGCAACCCGCCCCGCACCTCACCGCGGACCGCACCGCGCAACGCACCTCTCCCTGTACCGCGCTCAGCAACGCGCATCTTACCGCGCACCGTACCACGCACCGTAACGCGCATCGCACAGCACCTCGCCCCGCACCACGCAACGCACCTCGCCCTGTACCGCGCATCGCACAGCACCTCACACCGCACCGCGCACCTCACCGCGCACCACACCTAGCACCGCACCGCGCAACCAGCCGAGCACCTCACCGCGGACCGCACAGCGCACCGCAACCCGCAACCCGCCGCGCTTCTCACCGCGGATCGCACCGCGCAACCCGCTGCGCATCTCACGGCGGACCGCACCGCGCAACACATCTCGCCCTGTACCGCGTACCGCAACACGCATCTTACCACGCACCGTACCACACACCGTAACGCGCAACGCACAGCACCTCACACCGCACCGCGCACCTCACACCGCATTACATTACATTATATTATACTATTTCTATTACTAATACTATTATTATATTATAATATTATATATTATATTTTATTTATTTTATTTCATTTTATTTTATTTATTTTATTTGTTTTATTTATTTTATTTTATTATTTTATTTTATTTTTTTATTTTATTATTTTATTTTATTTTATTACTTTATTTTATTATTTTATTTTATTTTATTTTATTTTACTTTATTTTATTATTATTTTATTATCGTGCACCGAACCATGCACCACACCACGCACCGCACCGCAACACTCACCGCACCGCGCATCGCATCTCGCCCTCTAACGCGCACCGCACCGCGCACCGCTCCGGGCACCACACCTCACACCGCATCGCGCACCACACCTTGCACCGCACCTTGCACCGCACCTCGCACCGTACCGCGCACCGCACCGCGCACCGCACCGCGCAACCCGCCGCGCACCTCACCGCGGACCGCACCATGCACCGCAACCCGCACCGCAATCCTCACCGCGCAACCCGCCGCGCACCGCACCTCACCGCGGACCGCAATCGGCACCCCGCAACCCGCCGCGCACCTCACCGCGGACCGCACCGCAACCCGCCGCGCACCTCACCGCGTACTGCACCGCAACCCGCACCGTACCGCGCACCGCAACCCGCACCGCACCGCGCAACCCGCCGCGCAACGCACCTCGCCCTGTACCGCGCACCGCAACGCACCTCGCCCTGTACCGCGCACCGCAACGCGCATCTTACCGCGCACCTCCCACCGCTCCGTTACGCGCAACGCACAGCACCTCCCACCGCACCGCGCACCGAACCGCGCATCGCCCTCGCCCAGTACCGCGCACCGTAACGCACAACTCACAGCACCTCACACCGCTCCGCGCACCGCAACACGTATCCCCCCTCGCACCGCATTACATTACATTATATTATACTATTTCTATTACTAATACTATTATTATATTATAATATTATATATATACGAGGGCGGATCGGAAAGTAACGGACAATAATTTTTTTCTGCCTTGGTATTGCAGCTAGAATGTTGAAATTTCACAGAGGTATAGTTTGAAGTTTTCACTACAGATGGTATTTTTTTCTCAGGTCCACCTCTTGCGAGAGAAGCTTGAACTATGCAACAAAGATGGCGCGCATGCTACAGTCGTCCACAGTCGTATATATGGATATGAAAGTTTTCTTGGGTTTTCCGCGTCTTGGATTCAAGTTCGGCCTCTGGCCACCGATTCCGACGTTTCGGAATGATCCCACATGTCATTATCAAGGAATGATAAGTTCGAGTCACAGGTTTAGGTCTTATATAATAAAATGCATAGAGTTTTCGCTGTGGTCCGTTTCCGAAGACGTACACCCATCCAAGGTTTAGTTCTTATGTTGTTAAACACCCTCAGTTTTCAGTGTGGTCCGTTTCGGAAGCCGTACGCCCATCGAAGCATCGACCACACTCCATGATGCCCAACCGTGGTTTTCTTCATATCTTCTTCGCTGTTCTGGGGATGACATGGTGGGCAGCGAGAGCAGTTTTCCATGTAGATGGTAATCTTTGGGCATCATCTCGGGTGTTCATGGAATGTGGCCTTTTCTCAATCTCTATTGCTTCTCTGTAGATTCTTGATTTTTCATGATCTATTTTAGCCAACGTTCTAGATCATATATATATATATATATATATATATATATATATATATATATATATAATATTTATTTATTATAAATATATTTTTGACATTTGGCAATGAAGGCAAATATGATATGAAAAGAAAAATGAATGCTTGAGTCGGGATTTGAACTCGAGTCTCTAAAGTCTGTACCTTTAGCGCTCTAACCAACTGAGCTACCCAAGAATTCCAACACAAACATACAATTTTCTTATACATGTAATATATATATATATAATATCTATATATACAAGCGTTACTGCTATAAAGTAAATGTTTTCTTTAAAAAAATTGCTTAACTGTTATGTTAGCCACTAGATGTCAGTTGGAACAAATTTCCGCTACCTCTTGTGTGAATTGAGAATACTACATGTATAAGAAAATTGTATGTTTGTGTTGGAATTCTTGGGTAGCTCAGTTGGTTAGAGCGCTAAAGGTACAGACTTTAGAGACTCGAGTTCAAATCCCGACTCAAGCATTCATTTTTCTTTTCACATCATATATATATATATATGGTATGATAAGAAAAATAAATGCCTGGACGGGATTCGAACCCGAACTCAGAGATCCCGGTTCGATTCCCGTCCAGGCATTTATTTTTCTTATCATACCATATTAAGCTTGCATTGCTCAATGTTAAACATTTAATTATAACATATTATATATGCCTATATAACAGCAATGTCAATAGCTTAATTATTTCGTAATTCAGTGAAAACCTCTCGTGTAAAATATCAACAGGGCGGATTATCTTAAGATTCACTCCATGAGTCATCATAATATTCAGTACGTGTTACATTTCTTCGTGAAAAAAGTGTTTTATAAATCTACGTGTGAACAGTCAGAAAATAATTTGTATGTAAATTCCTGTTTCGTCATTGAATAACAACAGCTTTATCTCCGCGATAACAAACTGATTAAAGTCTCGCCAGCTGAAACGTTATCTCACTCTGATAAAGCAAAAATGCCGTAAAATTCACATTTTTCATTAACTACTGTAGCGATGAAAATAAATCGCGCAGGAATTGCGAATACCTCGCCAAGTCCAATTAATGCTCCCATTTTGCTGCTTTACGCAAAACATATTTATTTTGTTAAACTGGAGTTACTCAATTTCTGATGCCATCTTATTTAATTGTGTCGGACCGCACAGAAAACGATTTATGCATAATCGTATGTTATTACTTGCGTTGTCCGGGAATGTACTCATCCCGATCTTCTTGGCATAAATGAGCTGAAAGACAAAAATCAATGCACTTCTTATGATTAGTTGAATAAATAAAATGAAAAATAATTATATTTATCTTAATTATTTTAAAATTTCCCGTGCGGATTACCCGGTGTTACCCAGGAATCTACTAATCTCGATCTTCTTGACATAAATGAGCTAAAAGACAAAATTCGTTATTGTGAGTTATCCGGAAAAGAATACCCGCCATGTGCTGCTATGCTTGCACAAGAATCTACTTGTCCCGATCTTCTTGGCATCAATGAAAGACAAAAATGGTTATTGTGAGTTATCCGTAAGAGATAAATATATACTGTCGCGGACTTTTTGTAGAGCTTTTCGAGATATTCAATTCTGTGTACATTGATTTTGTGTATTTATTATGGTTTAGGCAGCGTAAGCCATTTAAGCTGCTTTTTTCACGTTTTCCACAACAAAGGGCGATTTTTAAGGGTGTAGGAGTTGAGTATTACGCCTCTCTTATTGCCTATGTTCATCCCGGGAATCTCCAAAACATTTTGCAAAAAGCCGCGTCACAATCGGATCAACGGTATGGCCGCGCATAAATTACGAACAAACAAACAAACATTCATTTTTATATATTAGATAAAACTGAATGCATGGTAAGATGTTACCAAGAATTAAGAACTTCCATTTGTCATTTTTTTATAACACGAAATTATATATGGTCCTACTTAATTATACTTTTATGCTTCCTTCATGATGTCGATGGATACCCTTTA
The DNA here is from genome assembly GCA_030220185.1 of Diploptera punctata. Taxonomy (NCBI): domain Eukaryota; kingdom Metazoa; phylum Arthropoda; class Insecta; order Blattodea; family Blaberidae; genus Diploptera; species Diploptera punctata. The sequence goes on along the minus strand of JASPKZ010001238.1, from coordinate 219,144 downwards.
TTTACAATTTCATTACGAGCAGAATATATGCTCCATGCTGACTCACCTGTAAATTTTGCTATTATTTTCATCATATGCTCAATGGCTAATGTGAGATATTTTTGAGTAAAGTGTTTGAAAACATTCAAAATAATTTGTTTTACTCCGCTTTCCAAATGCTTTCCTTTCCAATGTTTTAGAAATTTTACATAAAGCAGCCATTTTGAAACAACAGAAATTCCAACATATTCTGCATTACGCATGCATAAGAATAAAACAATGCTAATTTAAACTATTAAAATTGCATTTTTTTTTAAATTCAATGCCCCAGGTTGTCATTTTGACATTTCTGGTGTTCTCTCCTGGCATTGACGTAATTTGTAATCCACTTCTGAGTTTAGGCGCTGGAAATTACGGCTGCCATAATGATATGATGGATGATGATGATGATGATAGTGGTGCGCCAGGAGAGTCCTTAATTCTAAGCTCAATCTAAGATGAATATGAATGATGATGGCCAGATGGTGTTCGGGGACCGTTTGGGCCTTAAAGTTTCCCGACATTTGTCTTACAGGTGAGGAAAAACTCTGAAAAACCCTCACCCAGGAAACTTGTCCCAACCGGGGATTGAACCCGGGCCCACTGCATGACAAGGCAACACACTACCTCAAGACCACAGCGGTGGACTTTAAAATTGTAATTACACTGAGCAACAAAAAATAAACTTTTTTTTTTGTCTTAGAAAGAAAAATATGTGATTCTGATAGCATTTTTTCTCCTGAATTTAAATATGATATTGGTTTTTCCCCATCACGCAAGGTTTCCGAGAGACAGGCATTTATAATTTCAAACACTTTAATATTTTCTACATTCGTAACTACACAATATTCGAACATTCGGACTCACCTAGAAAGTAAGAAATGACGATTTTCTGCTATATTTCGCCTGTGGAGCATCCCTCTTGATGATCCAACAATAATCGGCCAGCATATTAGGATTCCATTTGCCTTTATATCTCTTTTCCATAGCTGAAATCTCCTGATGAAAGTGTTCCCCGTGGTCATCGCTCACTGCACCAAGATTTTCTGGGAAGAAATCTAGGTTTATTAAAAAAAATATTATTTAAATCCATTAATTGAAATTGAAATAAAATAAATAATAGTTTTAAAAAACTAAAAGAACACGCTTTATTAGAAAACTAAAAAAATGAAAAATAATTTTAATTTCCAATACGCTTGGGATAAAATAAAGTGGTCAACAAAAAAATCATCTCCAACACATATAGAATAAAATTAGAGTTATCAACAAAAAGAAAATAATTTTACCATGAAAAGCATGGGGTGCTCTATATCAATTAATATATTTGATAATAAACAGATATTGGTAAAAGTAAGCTCACTAAGAAGAAAATATAAAAAATCATAAAAATCACCCCACCTTTTGATGGTAAAATTATTTTCTTTTTGTTGATAACTCTAATTTTATTCTATATGTGTTGGAGATGATTTTTTTGTTGACCACTTTATTTTATCCCAAGCGTATTGGAAATCAAAATTATTTTTCATTTTCTAGTTTTCTAATAAAGCGTGTTCTTTTAGTTTTTTAAACCTATTATTTATTTTTTATTTTTTAGTTTTAATATTTTACAGAATAAGATAAAAATGTAAATATCTTTAAATTCGATACTATTGTAGTATGAGCTAAAATTAATACTCTTCTATAAAAAAAAAGCCTCCCAGCCGGATTTGAACCAGCGACCTATGGATTACTGAAATTATATACTACTACAGTTCACCGCTCTGCCAACTGAGCTCTTACAACGATTGACTAAAAACTCGACAAGTCCGCAACCTATTATACCAGTTTTCATTTTTCTGATTTTTGGATGATTCTGGCCAGGATTTTAGAAACAAAATATGATATTATTGTATTGTCACGGGTCCTCTACACGTATACAAAGTTTCAAGTCGATCCAATGTTTCTAAGTGGGTGAAAACTATTGGTACTCATGAGACAAAAATCATGTTGATCAGTGTAATATTTTTTAAGATTGTCTCATATAACTTATATAGACATGTGATAGATAATACATATTGTTATTATTTTTATTTTCTTTATTTGAAGTGTTAGAGAGGAAACTACTTGTTTTACATGCATAAAGGTAAAAACCATTATTCAATCAATGTAAATACAGTCATACATCTGGTTTGTTTACATTACAACTGTAAATTAGCTCGGAAGAGTTACAGTAAAGTTTTTCACGGCACACCCTTCAATTGTGAAAATGTGGACATGATTAATATTTTTAGTGAAGAGCTCAGTTATTTTATCATTAACCGTGTTGCTCAATTTTTAATTTCAGAGGAGCTTGAGGCATTTTCATGAACCATCAATCATAGAAAACAATGTTACAAGTGGTATTTATTGTAATTTTGTTTTATATTACAGCATTCGTGATTCATTTCTCCTTCGTGGCTTGTTTCTTCTGGCTGAATGTACTCTGTATAGACACCTGGTGGAATGTCAGGTAACTATTTATTACAGTACATTTAATAATCACTTCTAGAGGTGAAAACACTAATTGGAAAATTACATACTGCTTGCAGTTATTCTATAAATCAATAAATCATACAACAGTTTCAACACTTATGATCTTGTAGTCAGACCCACTGATTTCAGATTTTGATGTCTTAGGTTCAATTCCTGGTCAGAGTACAAGAATTTTTCCTTAACCATCATTAAGAACTTAGGTCGATCGAGCCTGTTCCTATGAGATCTCAAGTTGTGGTTGGTCAGTCCATCTTAATTTTGATCTTCCATTATTTCAAAGTCCTTTAGGATGATACTGCAATGCTAATTTAGGAAAGTGACTTGGATCCATTCTTTGGACATATTATAACCAATTGCTTTAATAATTCTGAATTTCTCCAAAGTATGTTTTGAACTTTTATTTACCATGTATATCTCTGTTTCTCTGCATGTCCATTTTTGTCAAACCTAGGAGTGGAAATAAAAATCTCATCTGTGCCGCTTGCATTTTTGATTTGATTTTAGAATTTAGTATCCAATTTTCGCTGCTATATTTCAGTCCTCATTTTGCAGTTATATTGTGTAATCTGAATTTGGATGAGTGAATTTTTCTTTACAAATTAATTATTGGCATCACTTATCTGTAGGGCAAGGATTTTAATGCAGTAAAAATTTTAGATTATAATATAGTATAATTAGAAGTAAGACTTCTGACTGTCTTTTGTCTTGGTTTCACATGCAAACAGTTGAATAATATAATGAGAAGTTAGACTTCTGACTGTCTTTTGTTTTGGTTTCATACACAAACAGTTTAATAATACAATGAGAAGTTAGACTTCTGACTGTCTTCTGTTTTGGTTTCATACACAAAGAGTTGAATAATACAATGAGAAGTTAGACTTCTGACTGTTCATTTGTCTTGGTTTCATACACAAACAGTTGAATAATACAATGAGAAGTTAGAAGACTTCTGACTGTCATTTGTCTTGGTTTCACATAACAATAGTTGAATAATATAATGAGAAGTTAGACTTCTGACTGTCTTTTGTCTTGGTTTCACACACAAACAATTGAATAATACAATGAGAAGTTAGACTTCTGACTGTCTTTTGTCTTGGTTTTCATACACAAACAGTTGAATAATACAATGAGAAGTTAGACTTCTGACTGTCTTCTGTCTTGGTTTCACACACAAACAGTTGAATAATACAATGAGAAGTTAGACTTCTGACTGTCTTCTGTCTTGGTTTCACACACAAACAGTTGAATAATACAATGAGAAGTTAAACTTCTGACTGTCTTCTGTTTTGGTTTCATACACAAACTGTTGAATAATACAATGAGAAGTTAGACTTCTGACTGTCATTTGTCTTGGTTTCATACACAAACAGTTGAATAATACAATGATAAGTTAGAAGACTTCTGACTGTCATTTGTCTTGGTTTCACATAACAATAGTTGAATAATATAATGAGAAGTTAGACTTCTGACTGTCTTTTGTCTTGGTTTCACACACAAACAATTGAATAATACAATGAGAAGTTAGACTTCTGACTGTCTGTTTTGTCTTGGTTTCATAACACAAACAGTTGAATAATACAATGAGAAGTTAGACTTCTGACGTGTCTTTCGTCTTGGTTTCACATAGCAATAGTTGAATAATATAATGAGAAGTTAGACTTCTGACTATCTTTTGTTTTGGTTTGACATACAAACAGTTGAATGGTATAATGGGAAGATAAGACTTCTGACTGTGTGTATTCTCTTGGTTTCACATACAAACAGTTGAATAATATAATGAGAAGTTAAGATTTCTGACTGTCATTTGTCTTGGTTTCACACAAAAATAGTTGAACATTATAATGATAACTAAGACTTCTGACTGTCTTTTGTCTTGGTCTTACATACAAACAGATGAATACTATAATGAGAAGATAAGACTTCTGACTGTGTATTGTCTTGGTTTCGCATAGAAATAGTTGAATAACATAATAAGAAGTTAGACTTCTGATGGTATTTTCTCTTCGTTTTCACATACTGACAGTTGAATAATATAATGAGAAGTTAGACTTCTGACTGTCTTTTGTCTTGGTTTCACATACAACCAGTTGAATAATATGAGAACTTAGACTTCTGACTGTCTTTTGTCTTGGTTTCACATATAAACTGTTGAATAATATAATGAGAAGTTAGACTTCTGACTGTCTTTTGTCTTGGTTTCACATACAAACAGTTGAATAATATGAGAACTTAAGACTTCTGACTGTGTTTTGTCTTGATTTCACATACAACAGTTAAATAATATAATGAGAAGTTAGACTTCTGACTGTCTTTTGTCTTGGTTTCACATATAAACTGTTGAATAATATAATGAGAAGTTAGACTTCTGACTGTCTTTTGTCTTGGTTTCACATACAAACAGTTGAATAATATAATAATTTAAATGTCCGACTGTCTTTTGTCTTGGTTTCACATACAAACAGTTGAATAACATATACCATCTGTGTTGTAATGTTAACTTTCAGTGCATTAAAATTCTTGCCCTACTTGTAACTGTATCCAAATATTTAAATGATTTAAAATTATATTGAAATACCCAACTTATATTGAAAATTACTCTATTCCATTTAGTTTTTTAATACTAAGAGCTGTTACTTGTTTTATTTCAGGGCAAATACAAGATTTCTGTGGAGCTCGGCTCCTGTGGAGGAGAATTATTATATGGGTTACACTCGTCTCGACGGAGAAGTATTGATGCAGAAAGCAACAGAGCGCAAAGTGTTTATCTTCTATTCACTGTACGCCTGGTGCTTGCCAGTAGTGTTTGTTGTGATTTCCATGATCATGGACTTGATGCCCACCATCCCATCTTCATACCTCAAGCCTCACTTCGGAGAAAACAAGTGCTGGTTTAATAGTAAGTAATTGACACCTATACCCAGTATACCAATACTGCAGTTTAATTTAACCTAGACTTAACAGCTGTATAATCTGAGTATAAAAATAATCCAAGACAATTACACCATAGATCAGGAGTAAGTAATTGACACCTATACCCAGTATACCAATACTGCAGTTTAATTTAACCTAGACTTAACAGCTGTATATTCGGAGTATAAAAATAATCCAAGACAATTACACTATAGATCAGGAGTTGAACATTTTACTAGATACATTTAGTTACATTCGTTTCCCTACAGATGTCAGCAAGCGACATGTGGTTAGTATATTGCCTCAAGGTGACATCTAGTAGAAAACTGAGATAATACTGGGATGGATGAAAGTCAGTTAAATTTTGCTTTTATTCAGATTTGAGGTTCTTTTTCCAAGAGGAAGATTTAAATAAACATTTATAGATACAATAGAGGAGACAGCAAAAAATGAACTGAAAAGGATGGCAAAAGACATGTAAGGATCTGGAAGATATGAATGTATAGCAACTCCGATGCTGTGAGACAAAAGGGTGAAGAAGAAGAGGTTGTTTTATGAGCCTGAAAATCTTCAGACCCAGGCCCCACAGCTCATAGTCTCTCTGGGAGGCCTTGTCACTTGGATTTTTCAGCTTAAAAATCCATTGACACCAGCTGGGTTTCAACCCACGACCTTTGGGACTAGAGGCGAGGGATATAACCACTAGACCAACATAGTCAACATATTAGAATTAAAACAGTATATTTATAATATTCCATTCTGTACACAAAAGTTTGTAGGTATCATTCTTTGGTGCAGAACTACATTCCCATGTAAGAAGATATTTTCTCGTGGAATTTGTCCAATATTGTTATGAACCAGTGCCCACCCATCAATGTGAGGAATTTGTGTAGCTACAATAAGTAGCAGCTCCAAGATCAGATAACCAGCTATAATCACACATCATCACTGTATTGGCTGGATGATCATTCACGTCTGAGATTAACACATGTGGATGTGAGACAAGCATTAATTTTAACCACTAACAAATTATCTCACTAAAATTTCACCAGTAACATATTATTTTCAATATTTTTAAAGCAATAAATACATTTATTAACTCCTGTCTTAAAATCAACTTCTCAGATATTGATTTTTACCTCTTTTGAAGGACCTGTTCAAGTGTGGTATTATTTTCAGGTGAGGAAGCAGAACTTCAATATTTCTACGGTCCTGTCGGATTTCTGATTGCTGTCAACATTCTGCTGTTCATATTATCTGCCGTCTACATTTGTAAATATGACTGGAAACATGGCGACATGAAGCGCACTCCTCGTCAAACGTACGTTACTTTTATTTTATATTATAGTGCATTTGGTCAGTTAATAAACTCTGCCCAAAAAATTTTGAATTTTTCCTTTAAAGGAAAGAGAGAGAGAGCAATCACTGATCCCACAAATGCACAATAAAACCCAGCGCTATCGAGAAATCGAGACAACATGTTTTTTGTGATCTCAGGAAAGAAAAAATATGTGGTGCTCAGTAGGTCGTATTTTTTCTCCTGAATTCAAATATGTATATCGGTTTTTCTAGTCCAACAAAAAATTTACCGAGAGAACAGAGACACCAGGAAATTATAATTTCAACCGACTTTAATATTTTCTACAGTGTAACTACAAGAAATGTTCGACGTCACGTAGAATCGTAAGAAATGACCACTGTTCTGCTATATTTTTGCGTCTGGGGAGCATCCGTCTTGATGATCTAACAATAATCGGCCAGCATATTAGGATTCCATTTGCCTAGATATCTCTTTTCCATAGCTGAGTTAGTTGATTTGGTTTTATTTTACAATGGACAAATGCACGAAAAAACATTTATTAAAAAAATAATTTTTTGAAGCCATTAATTAAAATTGGTCCACTGCTGTGGTGTCGAGGTAGCATGCTGCCTTGTCACGCAGCGGGCCCGGGTTCAATCCCCAGTCGGGGCAGTTTTTCTGGGTGAGGTTTTTATTGGGGTTTTTCCTCACCTGTAAGACAAATGTCAGGAAAACTTTAAGGCCCAAATGGTCCCCGAAACCATATGGCCATCATCATCATCCTTAACATTATCATCATGATCGTCATCCTTCACCGGTGTGGAAAGCAACGGGAAGCTACCACACGAACAATTCCCTAGTAAAGCTGCAAAGCATAGCATGAAAATGCTATGATTGCAGTGAAAGACCCTGCCCTCGGACAGAATTAGAAAAAAAATTGAAATTGAAATAAAAAAATCTGTGGGCGATGGAGAAATTCCGAATACATATTTCAAAACACAATAAAAAAACTGCATTAAGTACAACTATTGGTGCGCCGTAGCCATGTGGTTAAGGCAGGAAGCCTTGATGCAGAGCTACAGGACTTGCGCTGGTTTGAGTCTCCATGGGGAAAGAAATTTTCTCATGGAATTTCGGCCAGTATGGAACCAGTACCCACGCAGCATCGTGAGGCATTTGGGTAGCTACAATAAGTAGCTGCTCCAGGTTGAGAAAACCAGCTATAACGGCTGGGGGACTCGACATGCTGACCACATGTCACCCCTACACTGGCTTGATGATCATCTACCTCTGTGATTGACACATGTGGATGTGAGGCCAGCAGCCAGCTGGTAGGCTAAGGGCCTTCTAGGCCTGTCACACCAGGAGCATTTGTACTCATGAGACAAATATCATGTTGACCAGTGTAATTGAATTTGTTGCAGGTTTCGAATGTGCTTCACTTTGTTTGGAGTGATGGGAATAAACTGGATAACAGAGGTGATATCGTGGGCAGCAGGCGGCCCTGACTACCTGTGGTACTTCACGGATGTCATCAACACGCTGCAGGGTATCATCATATTCGGTATCTTCGTTCTCGAACCTCGCGTACGTGATCTCGTGAGGTTACAACTCTGGCCAAAAATCTCAGAAATTGTTTGCAAGTGTCGCAGAAACCAACCGAAAGCAATGGTTCTCTACAAAAGTCCCGAGAAAGCGAGAGACATTGCAAACGGTGTGTGAAGAAAAATAAACTTACTTTATTATTTTGGCTGTGCAAATGAAACTTTACTGAAGTTGTCTGTGAAGAGAGGTAAAAAGTATATCGGATTCCAATTACCTCATTTTGTTACAATTTTTGTGTTAATTAATAGAACATAATTTATATTTAAAAATATACTTTTATATAATAAATAGGGTGAAGATTCCAATTAAAATTCTTTATACCTCATACCAAGTCTTCTAATTCATTATTATTATTATATATTTTGAAAATCTAATATATAAAAATGAATGTTTGTTTGTTTCAATGTTAATATTATTCGTTTTTAAACATCTTAATGATGGACAAACTATATTTGAAAAGAAAAATATACGCCTAGACTGTGGTTTGAACCCAGGACCTTTGACTCTCTATGTCAATGCTCTTCCATCTGAGCTACCTAGGCCTCCAATCTAAATGCTTATTTTTCTCTTACACATAGTTAATTCCCTAACCCCAAATGCTACAAGCCGTTGCTATAATTTTTGCAAATGGCAGATGTCTTCTTAATAAAGAAGCCGCCATTTGCAAAAATCGTAGCAACGGCTCATAGCACTTGGGGTTAGGGAATTAACTATGTGTAAGAGAAAAATATGCATTTAGATTGGAGGCCTAGGTAGCTCAGATGGAAGAGCATTGACATAGAGAGTCAAAGGTCCTAGGTTCAAACCACAGTCTAGGCGTATATTTTTCTTTTCAAATATAGTTTGTTTGTTTGTTTGTACGTTATGCACAGCTATACCATTGATCCAGTTGTGATGGGGCTTTTTTGCAAAATGTTCAGGGGATTCCCGGAATGATCATAGGCTATAAGAGGGTTGTGATACTCAACTCTTACACCCTAAAAAATTGTCCTTTGTAGTGGAAAATGTGAAAAAAGTAGCTCTTGGACGCTTAAACGGCTTACGCTGCCTAAACCATAACAAGTACACAAAATTAATGTACACAGAATTGAATATCTCAAAAAGCTCTATAAAAAAGTCCGCGACAACATATGTTTATCTCTTACGGATAACTCACAATAACCATTTTTGTCTTTCATTGATGCCAGGAAGATCGAGACAAGTACGTAGATTCCTGTGCAAGCGTAGAACCCAAAAAAAAAAACTCGCCACGTGGCGCGTATTCTTTTTCGGATGACTCACAATAACGAATTTTGTCTTTTAGCTCATTTATGCCAAGAAGATCGGGATGAGTAGATTCCTGGACAATGCCAGGTAAACAGCACGATGTATCTAAAAATAATTCCGATATAAATTTTCCCTTTTACTTATTTAACTAAACATAAAACACATTAATTTTCGTGTTTCAGCTCATTTATGTCAAGAAGATCGGGATAAGTAGATTCCCGGGCAATGCCGGGTAATCAGCACAGGGTATCTAAAAAATATATATTTATAATTATGTCTCCTTTTACTTATTCAACTAAACATAAAAACACATTAATTTGATTTATTTAGGCATAGCAGCGCATGCCGGGTATTATCTAATATATAATAAAAAATAAATAAAAAAACAAATAAAATGTTGCTGACCTTTGTAAACAGATGTCTGAGACATAAGATGGCTGGAAATAATATCAAATGAAGAACTGTGGAGAAAAACCAACCAATCTGCAATATGTCACCAAATTAACAAATAAAGTGGAATTGGATAGGCCACACATTGAGAAAACCAGACGGAGCCATTGAGAAGACTTCACTAGCTTGGAATCCGCAAGGAGTAAGAAAGAGTGGACGACCTAGGAAAACTTGGAAGTGGTCAGTAGAGGAGGAAGCAAAGGAAATAATGAAAAGCTGGAAACAAGTGAAATGGCCGCCTGGAAGCAGAGTACGCTGGAGGAACTTTACTGCCACCCTATGTTCCATTTAGGAATTACAGGAAATAAATAAATAATATTATATTTTGAAATAAATATTTTGATAAGCATATATGGACCGGTAAAAGAGAATAAAAGGTGGAGAATGAGGTATAATTAGGAAATCTATGACCTTTTTAAGGAACCTGATTTATTAACTCTTGTGAAAGAGTGCTTAAAATTGTTATGGAATGGATCCCAATGGAAAGGAGGAAGATCAAAGAAAACTTGGATAGAAGGGGTACAAGCAGCTGTGAATATCAGAGGATTGGAGGAAGATCATTGGATGGACAGAGAAGAATGGCATTTGGTTTCTGGAAGACGGTGGAAGCTGCCATGATACCGGATGATGATGATGTGAAATTTTAAAAAGGTAATGGGCCGGACACATTCAAAGAATGGATACCTAAGAAAGTGACGAGGGAGGAGATGTATGGGAAGCAGCCAGTAGGAAAACCAAAGAAGAGATGGGCGGACTCAGTGAAGGAAGATTGTCATCAAATCCTGAACTATAGGAACTGGCAACAGAGAGAAGTGGATGGACAAGATTGGAGGTCTCACATTAAGAAAGCCCAGGCCTGCTACGGGCTGTAGCTCCATTGAAAGAAGAAGAAGAAGGAAGAAATCAACCCTTTAGGTGCCGTAAGCCAATTAGATCGGCTCTGATGTTTCTGTCCATTACCTGCCACACAATATACTTAAATTACTTGCAAAGCCAATAACATCTGCAGATGCGATTTAAATCTCTGACACATAAAATTTAGCAGTGGCATGCAGAGGGTTAAGCAGCTGTGGTCTTGAGGTAGCATGCTGTATCGTCACTCAGCAGGCCCAGGTTCGATTTCCGGTCCTGAGTGAGGTTTTTTTGGTATTTTTCCTCACCCGTAAGGCAAATGTCAGGAAGCTTAGGGCCTAACAGTCCCCAAAAATCATCTGGCCATCATTATCATCCTTCACCGGTGTGGAAAGCAATGGGAATTTACCACACCTGTAATTCCCTAGTAAAACTGCAAAGTATAACATGAAAATGCTATGATTGCAGTGAAAGACATGTCCTTGGGCAGAACATTATAGAATAGAATATGTTCTTCTTCTTCTTCTGCACTTCATGGGCTAGACAAATTGCCTGTTCTGCCTCACAGTTGTTCTGTGCATCTTTTCACTGGCCTTCCTACATTCCTTGAACCTCTTGGCTTGTAGTTGAATGCTGCTCTTGGTAATCTTGTTACATTCATTCTTCCCACATGTGTAAACCATTTCTCTCTATATTCTCTGATTTTCTCATCCAATGGATATATATTTAACTCTGTTCTTATATATTCATTCTTTGTCCGATCCAATCTTGTGCAGCCTTTTGTTCTTCTAAGGAAGTTCATTTCTAGGCTTTGTATTCTACTTTGTAATTTTTTGGTCATTACCCAAGTTTCGCTCCCATAAAGTAATGCAGGAACTGCCAATGTTTTATAAAACTTCAATCTAGTATCTCTTCTTGTTTTATTCTTTAATGTTTTATGTATAGTTCCGCATATCATTTGAAATTTCGACAGTTTCATCTGTATGTCTCTTTCAGTTTTGTGTTTAGTAAAATTACAACCCAAATAATTAAAATTTGTTACTTGTTCCAGAGGTTTGTTGTCTATTACCATTTTTGATCGCTTTATGTATATTAATTAATTCTAATTAATTAGAAGACTGGATATGAGGTGAGGTACAAAGAATTTTAATTTAAATCTTAAATTAAACCTCATAATGATTTTTCCTGTTAGTCCAGGATCCGGCTGCAAGATTACTACGTTCGAGTGTATGAACAAAATTAATTTTTTCCATAAAATTGTGAATGACTGAATACATTTTTGCCGAGTTGCCTATTAAAATTTGACCGCCAGTATGTTTAATTAAAATATTATTTATTGACTTAGGCTTTCACGGCCGGAGTTACTATGATGATCTTGTAGAAGATTTCCAGGCTGTTGGCCATGGTCTTGAGGCTTGTAGTTCCCCGACGTTTCACCAGAAACTGCGTCCGGCATGAGTCTCAAGACAACCCTTGAGGATGACGGATGTAGTCTCTGACGAAACGTCTGGGGAACTACAAGCCTCAAGACCACGGCCAACAGCCCAGAAATCTTCTACAAGATCAAAATATAATTTATTTATTTATTGAAAATAATTTGATTCAGTTGTTATTAACATAAATTATAATCCAGTTCGCAGAAATCGATGTATAGAGCTTGGAAAGTTTTGGTTGCCATTGCACACTTGGACGTAAACCTCCTCGCAGCTACAGCAGGCTGTGACACCAATCAGTTATAAAATGGCTGTAAGTCTTCAAATCCTGAAGTAAAACCACTGCCCTTTATGTATACTAAGTACAATGTATACACAAAAACATATCCAAAAGGTAGTGTTAATGTACATTATACGAAGCAAATCACTGCATTTTAAATGAACTGAACTTTATTTGAAACAATATAAAACAATAAATACGTACTTACTGCCATTTTATTACTGATTGGTGTCACAGCCTGCTGTACCCGTAAGGAGGTTTATGGCCAAGTGTGCAATGGCAACCAAAACTTTTCAAGCTCTATACATCGATTTCTGCGAACTGGATTATAATTTATTTTAATAACAAGTGAATCAAATTATTTCAAATAAATAAACACATTACTTTTTAATTAAACATACTGGCGGCCAAATTTTAACAGGCAACTCGGCAAAAATGTATTCAGTCATTCACAATTTTATGAACAAAATTGATTTTGTTCATACACTTGATGAACATATAATCCTGCAGCCAGATCTCGGACTATATAAAAGTTCAAAATAAGGTGAAATTGAGAAATCAGCAATTGCAGCTCATAGTTTGCTAGAGAATCATAAAATTGAAAAAGAAACTAAACTTTTGAAAGATTTGGTGAAACCTTGGGATTTGACAGTTTGGGAAAAGGTATACATTCAGAAGAACAAATTTAGATCCATGAATTTTGAAATTCCCCAACATGTTCTCAAAGTTCATCAAATCAAAGTTAGACGAGAGTTTAAAAAATTGAAATGAAAACAAAAATTCAACAGTAGAAACGATTAATTTATTTACAGTCTGATCATCTTACCTCAATATTAATGTTGATTTGTTCTTGGACATGTTTCAAAACAATTCTGTTTTATCGTCAGCTTGTCCAGACTATTTAGATTTGTATTGCACACCCTGGATGTCGATGTCAGCTCCATCCAGGGTGTGCAACATAAATCTAACCAGTCTGGACAAGCTGACGATAAAACAGAATTGTTTTTTAAACATGTCCAAGAACAAATTAACATTAATATTGAGGTAAGATGATCAGACTGTAAATAAATCAATTAAAATAAACTAAAAATATTATCATCATCATCAACAACAACAATTAAGCCCAATGGCCTGTTCCGATCTCATTATAGGTCAAATTGGTCCTTCCATCTCTTCAATGGTCTTCCCAACATTCTTCTCCCTTTTGGTTTATAATTATACTTTCTTCTGGGTATGCACTGTTCATTCATTCGTAATACGTGCTGAAGGTAAGCATTTTGATAATATTTTATTCTTTCACAGAGATTAAATATATTAAATTCTGTTCTTACATCTTCGTTTTTTTTCTTTTTATCGGTCCTTTGGTATCCTGCTATTGCTCTCAACATCTTCATTTCTGCAGCCTCTATTTGTTTACTATCCACCTTTGTTAATGTCCAGGTTTCACATCCATATATAAGAGATGGAACTGCCAATACTTTGTAAAACTTCAAAATATCACTTCGTAAAATTAAATATTAAGTTGAACAGATGACTGAAGGTAGAAAAAAAAGATGAGATGAGGTTTATGAATGAATTGGATAAAACTTTTTGCATCTCACCTCATAAAGTTCCATGTTTTCACGATATCAGTTTCAAATTCTCCAAGTTGGAGTTTAACTGAAGATGAAGGCAAATTGCCTTTGAAACCAGTATTGTGAAACACGTAACTTCATGAAGTGAGATGTAAAAACATTTTATCCAACTCATCTATAAATTGAAAATTACCTGATAGCATTACTTCCCACTGTAATTTGATAAAATGAGATATGGGTGTATATTTTTTCTTCAATTTCTTAATACAGGATGTAGCATAAATCAGTTAACCACTGCATGTGTTAATGAAGAGTAATTATGCGATAAAATCTGCAAATCAGTGTTAGAACGATGTCATAAATGCCTAAACAACAATGGAGGTCACTTTGAACAATTTGTAATTTTTTTTATAGATGTTGTAAGCTACAGAAAATAATATACAGAGTGTAACAGGACCTCGCCGACGAAATGACAGGGATGATAGGCCATGCAGAAAGGATCATTTTTTGTGAAGGAACATATAGTCGCAAACACGTGGTTTATGAGTTATGTGCAGATGAAGGTGTTCACCCGTAAGAGTCGGAATTGTACACGTATCATTTTATTGACTATTTAACTCATGCCCCAAATGGGAGTCAGTGACCAATCACGTTTCAATGATTTCTGTTTTACAACCAATCAGAGTCTTGTTTCACGAAATATTTATCAGTGTTATAATTACCATATTAAAGAAAGCTCCTCCTTTTTAATATTCTGAACAGGTCTGACCATTATTTTGCAGTGACAGAGTCTGTGAGAAAAACGGCTACCAGATTGTATATATAGTGCATGAATGTCAACACATGCCGCATGCGGGAGTTAATATAAAAACATTTGTAGCAATTGATTATACCACCAAATAAAAGAAACCACTGTTTGCACTTTCTTAAATGTATTTTTTCCCAGGTAATAATCCAGAAAAATATAATTGTCATATTTACATCATACGACATCAGAAATGAATTAATATACAGTTTGATGTGTTTCATTTTTTCTCCACTAGAGAGCATTCTTACAATATTGCGTTCCTTTGGCAATAAATAGTATGATTTGGTTGCAGTGATAAACAAAAGAAGCAGTAGAAGCGTACCTATCGTTTCTCATTTGTTTTCAAACATCGCCGTTTACATTAAATATATATTTTAAAATAACTATAGTTAAATAATGATTTGTGAGTAAACAGCTTAATTTTATTCGTTAAATAGTCCTAACAAATGCCACTCTTGATTTCCAATTTATCGATAATTTGGAAATCACTCGTGGCATTACTTATGAAAAAGACATGTTTTTACAATAAGTGTTCAAACAGTCGACCCTGTGCATGTTTGATATCGTCACAGAATTCTTTTTTTGATGTCGTCAAAACACTTGTTGTTTTTAACACTTATTGTAAAAACATGTATTTTTTCAATAAAATGACACGTGTACAGTTGTTTGTATTCAATTCCGACCCTTACGGGTGAACATCTTCATCTGCGCATAACTCATAAATGACGTGTTTGCGACTATATGTTCCTTCACAAAAAATTATCCTCTCTGCGTGGCCTATCATCCCTATCATTTCATCAGTGAGGTCTTGTTACACTCTGTATATCGATGATGGACAATGAAAACCTCGTAACTCCATTTTGATAAATTTTACAGGAGAAACAAATAACTGTTTAAAATAATTATGAAAATTGATACAGCAATAGTTCCCATATATGTTGTTGTTGTTGTTTTCAAATGCTGGGCCTTGGCACCGAAACCATTAGCGTTCTTGCTCTCCAATATTTCTCTATGGTGGATCCAACAGGTAATACTTCACAGGTTTATAGGTGTTCTTCATTCATTTCTTCGTCTTTGTTGCATAGAGCACAATTTGAATTCGTGTAGATTCCTATTTTATATAAATGTTTGGCCAAATAGTCATGTTCTGTAAGCAGTCTAAATTTTGCTACTGTAGTTTTACGTGGAATTTCTGGAATAATATCTGGCTTCTTTACTAAAATATTCCATTTTTTGTCTTTGGCTTTATTACATAGATCTTGGTTTTGTTTGATTTTATATTTGTTTTTAATTATTCTTTTTATGGTTGTGAAAGGTAAGCTTTTAGTTGTATTCTGAATTAAATTGGAGCCTTTTTTGGCAAGAAAATCAGCAGTGTCATTTCCAGCAATTCCACAATGTGCAGGTATCCATTGCAATTGAATTCTTTTCTGTAGTTTTTGGAGTTGTTGAATCATTTTGTAGCACTCTTTAATTTGTATTGACTTCATTTTGTGTGAATTTGTTGCATATATTGCTGCCTTAGAATCAGAGAGTATGACAGCATTTTGAAATTTATTTATTCTGTATAGTAATTGTTGGAGTGAAATATGAATAGCCGTTACTTCCGCATCAAAATTTGTTGTGTGATATCCGCTGGTTGATTATATTTTACTACAGAATACAATTCAAGTTATTAATAAATTTGAAGTCCGTGTTCTCAACAGGTTATGCATCACATATTTCTGTGCTGGCTACTGGAGTTATGTGTTTTTCAATGACCGATGGAGTTACGAGGTTTTCATTGCCTGCCATCGATATGCATTTTTGGTTAACTGAGTCATGCTGCACCCTGTATATTACTTCATAGTATTACTTCCTATCAATCACTGATTATTCTCATTTTATTAATTTGTGTATTGTAATTATTTATTTTACTGTAGAATTAAGTTTATTTTTCTGTATAAAATAAATTATTTATGACAAAAAATTTAGTTATTTATGAAAAATCCAAGTGTTTCTTATTAAAACAAGATATTTATTATTGTCTCAAGTACCACACAAATCAATTCAATTGATATTCTCAACTTTAATAGATACAACTGCTAAAGTTGGTTGGTTGGTATCTAATGTCGAGCACTTGATAATGAAATCATTCGCTCTCTTGCACTCCAATATTTAGCAGAAAGGCTGGTCTCTTCTACAAAAGCTGGACAACGGAGGAGATGGTTTCTTTCCATATCTTCATTTAAATTGCAAAAAGGGCATTTAGGTGAATCTGTTATGCCAATTCTGTGTAGGTGTTTATTCAAGCAGTCATGTCCCGTTAGCAGTCTGAATGTTGCTACTACGGATTTTCTTTGTAATGTAGTAATGTCATAAGCTTGTAGATTTTCCCATTCCTTTCCAGATGTTTTGGTGGTGTATTCTTCTCTAAGTTTATTGATATATTTATTTGAGATAATTCTTTTGATAGAGTGAAAGCTTTTGTCTAACTGCTAAAGTAAAAGTCAACAATAAACTAAGTGAAAATTTCAGTATTAAATCAGGAGTGAAATAAGGATACCCCCTCTCAGCTACCTTATTCGGCTTAATCATTGATTACATATTTAAGAAAATGGAATTAAGGGGAAATATTACAGCAAACAATTTATAGCTTATGCAGATGACATACTGATTACAGCAAGAACCAGACAAGCGTTATGTGAAACCTTCACAAAATTGAAAGAGGAATCAAAAAAATTTGGTCTAATAATGAATCAAGATAAAACAAAATATTTAAAATGTAGTAATCACATCAGAAAATCTACAAATTGATGACATGCAAATTAACACATTAGAATCATTTAAATACTTAGGTACCAAAGTAAATGGACATAATGCATTAGAAGAGGAAATTAAAGAAAGATTGGTAAATGGGAATAAAGCTTATTTTGCAAATAGGACCTTATTTACAAGCAAATTAATATAAAAAACAGCAAAAATAAGGTTATACAAAACACTCATTACACCAGTAGTTACATATGCTTGTGAAACTTGGGTCCTGAAAGAAACAATAAAACAGAAATTATTAATTTTTGAAAGGAAAATTTTAAGAAGAATATTTGGACCAAATAGAGGAACTGACAACTGTTTGGAGAATCAAAACAAACAACAAACTAAACAAATTAATCAAAAATCAGAACATAGTAAACCATATAAGATCTCTCAGAATTGGTTGGCTTGGACATTTGATAAGAATGGATGATCAGAGACCGGTTAAGAAACTCTACAAATGGAAACCTATAGGAGGCAGAGCTGTTGGAAGAGCGAAGATCAGATGGGAGGATGGACACAATGAGCGATCTAAAGAAAATGAAAGTGACTAATTTGAATATGGCAAGAGACAGATTGGCATGGAGGAGGATTATTGAGAAGGCCAAAACTTTCACCTTTGAAATTGTCGCACCTTAGGAAGATGATAAAATTCTCTACATGTGTCTTGCCTTAATGCAAGGTAAAGGAATGAGGTGAAAGCCCATATTATTGAATATCTATGATATACAAGGACCAGGCCTGTCGTACTATCACAGGGGCAGATGAAATGAAATAAACTAAAGAAATGGTATGGAGAACTAGTATTGTCTGATCAACAGATCTGTGTCCCTGTAAGATATGCGAACAGATCACTTATTCCTTTTCTGCCTCGATAAAGCATTTCCTTCCCTGCATTCCTATCTCTCTCTTTAATTTCACCCCTCCCACTACTCACAAATTTGAGCCTTCTTTGGGGACAGATTATTTGCACTTCCACATGAACACTGTAGCACGGTGCGGTGAAAGCAACATTATTAAGCAAATAATAAAAGTCAATCAGCGTCATTAGACCTACTTAAATATGAAGAAATAATAATTAACCTTACATTATTCAATATTCAAGAATTTTGACAGCATCCCTTTTCGGAAAGTTATCATGGCTGCTGTTTGATATGGTGGGAGGTGAGTGAGTGGAATGGAGTGAGAGCAGGTGCTAACTTTTCTAAGAACGACCACAACGCTGAAGGAGCACAGATCTGATATATATATCCATCCACAGTAATTTTCATGCTATGCTTTTCAGCTTTACTAGGGAATTGTAGGTGTGCTAGCTTCCCATTGCTTTCCACACCGATAAAGGATGATGATGGCCATATGATTTCCATATGATGTTGGAGAAAAAAACCCGATAAAAACCTCACCCAGAAAAATTGTCCCGACCGGGGATCGAACCCGGGCCCGCTGCGTGACAAGGCAGCGCGCTACCTCGAGATCACAGCGGTGGACATATATATATATATATATATAAATATAAAACCTTGCAAGAAGAAGGTATAATTTGGGGGGGGGGGAATGGGAGAAAGCTCGAGAGAAATAACCCGGATTTCAATTCGTCTACCACGAACCCTACATTAGTGATCAAGATTTTTTTTTTTTGTATTTCGTGACTTTTTAATTAGCTTGTAGTATCATTTATCATTTTAATCATGATTTTTTTCAGTATTAAAATACAGTGTGTAGTGGTGGTTTATTTATCTTCATTATGTTTTATTTTTTATGTATTCTATGGTGATTGACTAAACAGTTAATTATATATGCGTGTGGTATCATATTTCCAATATATTATGCGAAAAGACGAAAATGTCCGCCATTTTCACAATAAAGGGTTCGGTGTTGCCAACGTTGCCAACAGTATTCAGACGTCAGACGATATAGACCTCAGACATTCTTCATCATAGAAAACATTTTCAACATATTCTAGCTTTAAATAAATAAATATGATTATGTATATTAATCTTAGATATGACACTTAAAAATTAATATTAAAAATATTATCCTATCCCTTTAGTATTTGTCTTTCTGTCAAATATTTTGTTTTGTTTTAAAATTTCCTCATCATTTCATGAGGTGGCTATTCTGAATACCAGCGAATCACCAATAATAGTGTGTTATCGCCATAGAGAACCGAATAGTAGGTAAAACAACAGCTGATACCGTTAATCTAGCATTACATGCTAGCGACATCTCTTATTGAACGTCAATAATGATATTTTTTTTATTTCAATTTTATAGCAGGTGATTTGATTACATTTTTATACCTTGGAGTGGTAAAGTTGGATACAGTCATCTGTGTTTTGTAACATGACTAGTGGAATGTGAATTGAGTAAGGCCTATAGTTTGATAAGTTTTTATGTGTTTGATCGTACAGAGAAAATGAAGAATAAATCGGTTATGGATTTGGTGGGACAAAAATGACTGTGATTTATGTACTCATCTATATGTGTCAACAGATACAGACAAGTAATGGATAATCTAAGGTAAATTGAAAATGAATACCATGTCAATACTGTTAACAGTTTTCATGTCACCAATAACATTGTCGTGCAAGTCGCGAAGTTTCCTATAACACGTTAATTGAGAAGATGAAATCGTATCGTACTTATCACTGATTTTAAAACTTACCAATTTTAATGACATTTGTATATTGACACATTTCGAATAAATGTAATGCATTTTTGTTACTCTATTCCACACGTAGATTTATTAGAAACTAATTTTGCGAAGAATTTTTCGTCTGAATGTCAATATAAAATGTTTTGTGATTTTGTTAATATTTTCAGTATAATGTTATTTTGATTTCGTGTAGCATTGTTTTACTATTTTAGATAAGTGGGGACTTTGGAAAAAAACTAAATTTTAGTACCGATGACCAACTAATAAAATCACAAGAATAATTAGGCCTATACAGCTATCATTTGTTGAATGAAAATAAAGTTCAATATAAAAGTTGTTTTTAATTAATTACCAACTTTGGGCGGTTTATTTCACTATTAAACTGTAGATATTTGATTTATTAAAAATGACAGCTCAACTGCACTTCCACTAGCACTTGATTTTTCAGTTATATTATTGTAAACTATAGCTCTTCTTCTGTATTTACTAACATTATTTAATATTTTAAACTTTTTCAAACAATTTTTATAACATTATTAGACAATTTTGAAGTATTTATTTAAATATGCAAATCACAATGTTATGACACTGTTAGACAATATTGTGATGCTAACTGCTATTTTCTCCACAGAGTATATTACTTAGTCTATGATTTTTATATCACTGTTTTGGGTTATCGCTGGTTGGATTAGCGTTAGGGAGTGATAAGTAAGTGTGCACCCATTTTTAATAAACATTTGGTAATTTTAATGTTGAGTGATTCCGGGTTATGTGGCCGTGGTCCATAGTTGGTGTTGATACCAGACGTTTCGCCCTCAACTGCGGAGGGCATCTTCAGTGGCGAGTGCTTCTATGCGTGTTTCCTGGTCGGAAGATCTACTCATTCTAAGTAGATCTTCCGACCAGGAAACACGCATAGAAGCACTCGCCACTGAAGATGCCCTCCGCAGTTGAGGGCGAAACGTCTGGTATCAACACCAACTATGGACCACGGCCACATAACCCGGAATCACTCAACATTACGATTACCGGCCGTGAAAGCCTGCATTCAACTATTTGGTAATTTTAATATAATTGGTATATTTTTTTAACATAGATTTGGGGATTTATTGCAAATATTGGTCATTTAAATTTCATAGCAATGGATAGTAATCGAGGATGATAATTGATATGTGGTTCGATTGTGGGTTATCGCTGGCTCTATAAACTCTGGTGCATGTGCACTGTTGTTCTATAGGACTTTGAAAATATTTCACGCTAGTTTAAGTGCAGTTTTTTTCCAAAATGACTTTTTATTATGTAAAATATGTTTGTGAACTATTCTCATTTGTATTATTATACATTTGAAAATGACTGCCTTGTTATTATAATTATTTTTAAGTTTGTAAGATAGTTTAGTATTATATTTAAAAAAATAATCTATGAAAATTAACCTTGAACTATTGAAGGTTATTTACAAGAAGAAGATGCTGAACTTTTAGTTCATTTATATGAACTGTCACTTGTTCTATGTCATAAATATGAAGCACAATTACTTCTACTTTTTACATATATGCAATAATTGGTTGAGATTCACTCTCATATACACACACTGGAAAAACTGCCAAACAATGGTTGTGAAAGTACTGAGGATGGAACCTAATAAGATACTCAAACCAGACCAATAAGAAGAAGGATATGAGATTTAGTTAATACAATTTTTCTTAAATAAACTTTAGGTAAGAATCAAATGAATCTTGAATTCTTCTTACCTCATACATCTATTTTCTTTACACACAGGACTGAAGTATCAGGAAATACATCATTCCCATCTTCGGCTGTTTTCATGACTGTCATGAAAACAGCTGACGATGGGAATGATATATTTCCCAATACTGCAGTCCTGTGTTAAGAAAACATAGATGTATGAGGTAGAATTTATCTGATTCTTATTAAAAAAAACCTCATAATGTAAAAATTCTCAAATTTATTATAGTAAACTTTAAGTATTTTATGTAAGCAAGAAAACCCATTCCCCCATCAAAGGGCATCTCTAGATTTCACTTCGAATTGTTGAAGCTGCGAATTCGATAACTGGAGACCAGCTGATTCGTGTGGCAAGAAATGAGCCACCGTTTTGATATTTGTCGTGTAACACATGGTGCTCATATTCTTCTTCTTCCTTCCAAGTATTAGGCCAAGGCCTGTTACGATCCTATAGAAAATTTTCCCTCCAGCGTTTCATAGGACGGCCCAGTGACCTTCCGGGAAATTCTCATATAAGACTTGAAAGCATAATAATAGTCCCTTCGATTGGTTGCCAGCCAAAGGAAGGCAAGACCAGTGATGGGGCTGCCATCTTATAGCCTCTGGTCAGGCTTTTCTGAAGAAGAAAAGGAAAGAAGAAATGGAAGAAAGGAAAGACTCCCTAGCCCTCGGATGCCCTAATAGCGTCAGGATCGAAAAAAACAAGAATTAACCAAGAGAGGTTAGATAGTAATGTTAAAAGAGTGCAAAACACAAGTAAGTGGAAGAAATGTTTTGCTCAGCTTGGGCACCTTGTGGTCGCCATCCACATATCCCCTAGATGAGGACCCCTGAGGGTGGTGCTCATATTGAATGCATAAAATGGTGAAATTTGAAGTTTTCTCTTTCCAGGAACGTTAGAATTGTGTTTATATGTTTTGTAGTTCGGAAGAAATAAATGTTTGAAGTCTGTTCCCTCTTTCTGAATGGCCCTGTATTGTTATGTAATTGTCTTTTGTTCTACTGTTTTATGTTTATTTACTTCATAATGTTACAGAATTATAACCCTTATATACTGTAAGGTAAAAAAAAAGGGTTTTTATATATTGGAAATAAAAAATAATTCTCTCAAAAAATGGTAAACTGAAAATATATAAATAAAACTATTATTCTTCCAGTTACATTTCCCAGTGTAGAAACAAATACTGACAGAAATGGAGGAAATATATTTTGAAGAGAAACACTGACAACCTGACAAAATGTCAATGACTGACACTAATGAGGGTTTGCCGGCATGTCGCCTTTGTTCAATGATGTCTTCGTTAGGGGGTGGCTTGGGCAGATAGATTCATTACAAAGATTGGAAGCAGCTGAGATGCGATTTTTTAAGAAATATAGCAGGATATACTCTGCTGGATAAAAAAAGAAATGAAGATATAAGAAATATTTTCAAACTTACAGAACGAATTAATTAAATATAGGAACGACTGGAAAGAACATATTGATAGAATGCCAGAAGGAAGATTTACAAAATTATTGCTAAATTATAAATCGCACGGAAGGAGAAATGTTGGTCGCCCACACAGAAGATGGTCTGAACAATTTTAATAATTCTAGCTTTCATGAAATCGAACGAGCCAACAGACTTGATCCCTGGATGATGACGATGATGATGATGGAAGAAAATACCTCTAAGACATGTCCCAAAAAGTTTTTTATGTAATATATTATTTTTAACTTAATCTTTTATCTTGGTTTTGCTAACATTATCTTTTATTGTTGCATTTAACTGATAAGTAATTACTTATAGATATAAATTATTACCAGTGGCGGCTCGTAAGTTGTAGGTTAGGCACGGCCAGTTTAAAAATGAACTTGCTTCTTGAACCTTGTGTGTCTATATGCATATCTCCATATACTGTTAATTGACATGAAAATAAGTAGGGCACAGGGACAGCAATTTTTGTTTTTATTTTTCCGAAACCAAACTCGTCATATACAAGCTCGTAATTTAAGAAAAGTAAGATCGAGTTCGTTCCATCCATAGTAATTCTGCCCGAAGGCAGGTCATTCACTGCAATCATAGCATTTCATGCTATGCTTGCAGCTTTACTAGGAAATTGTAGGTGTGCTAACTTCCCTTTGCTCTCCACACCAGTGAAGGATGATGATGATGGCCATATGATTTCGGGGACCGTTTGGGCCTTGAAGTTTTTCTGACATTTGTCTTAGAGGTGAGGAAAAACCCAGATAAAAACCTCACCCAGAAAACTGCCCCGACCGAGGATCGAACCCGGGCCCGCTTCACGCTACCTCGAGACCACAGCGGTGGACTCGAGTTCGTTAATCAGCAAAAATTGGGAGTGGGGATTAATTTGAAGCGAAAATTAAAAAAAAAAAAGCTATAATGGCAGCAGTTTTCGTTTTTTTTTGTAACGAAACTCAATATATGGCATTGAAATGAAACGAGAAACGTATTCTCCTTGGATTTTTCCATCCTAAAAAAATCGATCGACCGCGGCCGGGTTTGAACCCGCGACCCTCGGGACCAGAGGCAAGGAGCATAACCACCAGTCCACCGCGGCCGAGTCAAGTATACCTACCACTATATCTTGCCACTGATTATACTACTTGCCCAATCATTCGTTTGTACCACCACTAGCGCCATTGCTTCCCCTCACCGCACCGGCTAAAAAGTCCACGTGGTCGAGTAGTAAGTTTCGGCATGTAATGGTTGACAGTTCCCTTGTTAGTTTACGCAATTCCTGCGTGACGGCTTTTTTATAACATTCCACTAGTCTCTGACTTAAAATAAATAGATAAAGAAGTAATTTTATCTTTGTACCTTGTTATCTCAACAGTTATGAAACTAAATTCTGATAAATTTGATCAGTCTTTTAGAGGTCATCCGTGGCTCAGATGAAGATGTTGAAGCGAGAATAATGATAAATGATTGATATTTACAGCGAATGCCTGATTTACAGTTATGTAACAACGTTAGGAATGCATTTGATTTCGCTACAACTAGGCCTACACGTTATGCAACTTTTATGAAGATTTTTTAAACACACTGTACATTATAATGCAATTATTATCGTCTGCATAGAATTTTAAGGGCTTTCTTCTTGCTGTGCAGTCAATAAGATGGTATTGTTGACATTTTTGGTCACATAGCTTGCAGAGGCACTGGTTCGATGCGAGGTGGAACCCTTTATACACGCTTTATATTAGCTTGACCTGTATCTATCTATCTATGTAACTGTATCTTTCAACGCGATTTTCACCCACTTGAAATAATTGGATCGACTTGAAATTTTGTATATTTGTAAAGAACCCGTGACAATACAATAATTTCATATTTATTTCCTACATTTCTGGCCAGAATCATCAGAAAATCAAAAAAAGTGTCTTTGTATTTATGTAATGGAATCTTTGAACACGATTTTCACCCACTTAGAAACATAGGATAGTCTTGAAAATTTGTATACTTGTATAGGACCCGTGACACTACAATAATTTCATATTTTGTTTCTAAAATCCTGGCCAGAATTATCAGAAAATCAAAAAAATTAAAACTGGTATAATATGTTGCGGACTTATCGACTTTTTAGTCAATCGTTGTAAGAGCTCAGTTGGTAGAGCGTTGAGCTAGTGTAATATGATTCCAGTAATCCATAGGTCGCTGGTTCAAATCCGGCTGGGGAGGATTTTTTTTTTAGAAGAGTATTACTTTTAGCTCATACTACAATAGTATCGAATTTAAAGATATTTACATTTTTATCTTATTCTGTAAAATATTAAAACTAAAAAATAAATAATAGTTTTAAAAAACTAAAACAACGCGCTTTATTAGAAAACCGAACTCAAAAATGAAAAATAATTTTAATTTCCAACACGCTTGGGATAAATTTAAAGTGGTCAACAAAAAAATCATCTCCAACACATATAGAATAAAACTAGAGTTATCAACAAAAAGAAAATAATTTTACCATCAAAAGCGTGGGGTGCTTTTTATGATTTTTAAATTTTCTTCTTAGAGTCTTTACTTTTACCAATATCTGTTTATTATCAAATATGTTAATTGATATAGAGCACCCCACGCTTTTGATGGTAAAATTATTTTCTTTTTGTTGATAACTCTAGTTTTATTCTATATGTGTTGGAGATGATTTTTTTGTTGACCACTATAAATTTATCCCAAAGCGTGTTGGAAATTAAAATTATTTTTCATTTTTGAGTTCGGTTTTCTAATAAAGCGTGTTGTTTTAGTTTTTTAAAACTATTATTTATTCGGTACATACTCTGTAGTGGAATCCATGTGTGGCGGTCCTCGTGAACACGTGTCTTAGGGAGAAGTTCGGTTCCTTCCATTCTTCGGTGTTCTTCGCTGATGTCAGGAAGAATCCGCGGTCTATATCCTCTCCAGGCTGAACCCACTTCAGCAACCAAACACGTCCCCAGGTGGTGCACTGGGGGAAAGATCGGTGGATCTGCTAGACAGTCCTCCCGGTTAACCCTTAAATTGGCAAAACACAAATTTCTTCCGTTAGTTATTTGAATGTGGCGGACCGCACTGAAAACGGAATCTTGTATAACTGTTATTATTATGTATATTGTATAATTAGACACACAATTAAGTGGTTTCTTTTTGTTCGTTTTCTTCTGATTTATTTAAAATGTTAAATTAATTAAACCAACTAATGTATCCAAAAGGATACATTACGAATTTAAGGGTTAAGTCCAAGGGACTCGTGAACCATTAGTGGGGTAGGCAAGAGTCGAGCGCCTTGTCGTACTATTTGCTCATCTGTTGGAGCTTGTGA
Organism: Diploptera punctata; assembly: GCA_030220185.1. Lineage (NCBI taxonomy): Eukaryota > Metazoa > Arthropoda > Insecta > Blattodea > Blaberidae > Diploptera > Diploptera punctata. Next base: position 192,140 of record JASPKZ010001238.1, on the reverse strand, counting down.
GCTCCGTGCTGGCCCACAACAGCTGCAGAAGGTGTCCCTGGGGGCACACCAGGGCTCGGCTCGGACCAGTCCAGAGGGGAGCTATTGTACTGGTTCCTGGCTTGGCCTACGGGCCCGTCGACAAACTGTGGGGTCGCCAGGAGATGAGCACCTGGATGTACTAAAAGTCTCACACTGTTGGGCTTGTAGCCCTAGCCGGTCTCACAACGGCTGCAGGACACGTCCCTGGAGGCAGAACAGGGGAATGGTCGGTGGATCTGCGACAGCAGTCCTCCCGGCTAGGCTCATGGAGCCCGTGGACCAACTGTGGGGTCGTCAGGATTGAGCGACCTGATGTACTATGTAGCTCAGCAATTTCCAGAACTGCAAACTCCAACACTCTCTCCCTGGGGTGTTGGTTTAAGGACCGAGAACTTGAACGTGGACGTGAAAATAGGATAGGGAGGACTAGAACTAGGACTTGGGAGTATGGTCATGACGACCGAGGTATCCCAAGGGGTGGACGGATGGGCCTAGATGTCTATATCCTCTGCTTTTTCTTCTCTCTCTCTCTCTTATGTGTGCTTCGTAGGCCGGAGTGTGTGGCAAGTTATGTTTTAACGCTATTTCCCTGATGAAGAAGTCAGTCTTGGTTAGATGGTATATGAGTCGGGAGCTCGTTGACCTTGAAACCCTAAGTACTCTCCGGAGGTAGGCAATTTTGAACATTTTCTGTCTTTTCAGATTTGCTATGGTTAACCGAGTCCAGAATGTGGTGATTGCATAACACGCTATTGGTGATATCTTAATGTGAAATAGTTTTATAGCTGTTTCGATTGACAGCTTTTCGACATTTCTAATGTCAAATGTGGCCCTTATTGCTGAGTTGCATTTGTGTAACTTTTAAGCCGTAACTAGAGTAACTTTAGGTTTTAACTGTTAAGGGTTAAGTTAATTTAAGGTTATTAAACCTTTTGCTTGGAATTAAATTTTATGCATGTCTACTGTATGTATATTTAAAAGTCAGTGGTTCACCCAACTCAGATCGTTGTGGAAGGGGTCCGCGAGTCCAAAAAGGTTGGGAACCGCTGGTCTATAACATATTTCTTTCAAATTTCAACGTTGCTGTTTTTTTTCTAATATGGACTTGGGCGATGATCTTCTCCAGTAATCCATCTCTGTTGCTAATAATTTGTTAGCTTCTATCTACAATGGCGTAATAGCCCAATATTGGGCACCTCTTACTAGACCATGTTAATTTACTTAAACTTATTTCCCAAATCGTATGTGGTCAACATACCGACCCAATGAGGCATCTACACTCTAATTCAACCCAGGAAGTTGCTACAGATATTATGGGGTATGCCAGTGTCCCCCTACCTACAGAGGGTAGATGTTGTCAAATTCATAATAACGGTATTTGTTTGTTTAGGGAGGGGAGGAAGGGCAAGGGTAGCAGTACTTTCTCCAACTCTATGCACTATACATTAAAAAAACATAGTTTTTCATTTACGGCATGCAAACTAGTTTTATAGTAAATATGAGAGTCGACACTTTCACACAGGATAGTACAGATCCGCACGAGCTCAGTGACAAGTGGTAACTGTTTTTTTCTTTGAGAGGGGGTGGCTTGGACGGCTACAACTTACAACTATGTACCTGCTGTGTTGCAATCTTCAGTTTTATATAATAATTTATCTCAAGAAAATGCTGTTAAAATGGCAACCAGTTCCCTATTCCAAACGCACAGTAACTTCCTGGGTTGAATCTGACTGTGGTAGGTAACTATTATTCGTCTGGCTTAACTTCAAGACATTTGTAGAAAGAGACAGCTGTGCTCGCCTCTCTCACTCGCACCAGTGTTGTCGGTGTTTCTTCACCAGATGTTAATAGGGATAAGGGGGAAGACGAAAACTGACAACAGGGTAGGTTCTTTCTTTTGTAACTGGGCGAAAGCGATCAAGGATCTCCCTTATATCTCCATCTCTCTCTTTACCAAGTTAAGCCAGATATACATTAGGGTAATACTAGGATGAAAAAGATCTGTAAAGTTTGCTTAGAGACCTTTTTATTCAGGCTTACGGATCTTTTACAAGCATTAAAATCTCCATACTCGGGACCCACGGCTTAAAGGCCCTCCCGAGGGGTTCCTCCTTGGATTTTTCCATCCTAAAAATAAATCTATCGGCGCGGCCGGGTATGAACCCGCGGCCCTCGGGACCAGAGGCAAGGAACATAACCATTAGTCCACAGCGACCGACAACTTAGTGTCTTCTTCTTCTTCCATTGGCTCTACGGTCCTCTAAGAATCTTGGCCTCCTTCATAACAACTTCCCATTCTTCTCTATTACTAGCTTTCTGTCTCCACATTTTCACGTTCAGTTGTCTTAAGTCTTCCACAACCTTATCTAACCATCTTAGTTACTGTCTTCCAACCTTTCTTCTTCCTTCCGGTTTCCCTTCTAAAATCTTTCTTACGCCTCTTTCTTGCTCCATCCGCAACACATGTCCAACCCACTCTAGTCCCTTTCTTCTAATATCTCCTACCAGATCTAAATCCCTATATAATTCTTTACATTCCTAGTTCGTTCTAATTCCTGAACTGTTCCATGCATATTCCTTAATATTTTCCTTTCCCATGTATTTAATATGTACTTATTTTTTCTGACTATTTAACTCGTGCCCCAAATGGGAGTCAATGACCAATCACATTTCAATGATTTTTTATTTACAACCAATCACAGTCGTGTTTCGCCTAGAATTTACCAATTAAAGTTAATCATAATAAAGAAAGCACCTCCTTTTTAACATTCTGAATAGGTCATAGTATTATTTTGCAGTGACTGACTCTCTAAGAAATACGGCTATCAGATTGTATATATAGTGCATGAATGTCAACACATAGCGCATGCGAGAGATAATATGAAAACATTTGTAATAATTGATTAACAAAAAAAAACACTGTTTGCACTTTCTTAAACGAATTATTTTCCAGGAAATGACGTTCCAGAAAAATGTAATTGACATATATATTTACAATAGGACATCAGAAATAAATTAATACCTATAACGTTGGTTATAAATTTCTCCACTAGGGTGCATTCTTACAACATTGCTTTCCTTTGGCAATAAATAATATGATCTGGTTGCAACGATGAACAAAAGAAGCAAACGAAGCGTACCAATCGTTTCTCTTTTTGTTTTCAAACATCGCCGTTTACATTAAATATATGAACATTTTAAAATAACTATATTTAAATAATGATTTGTAAGTAAACAGCTTAATTTTATTCGTTAAATAGTCCTAACAAATGCCACTCTTGATTTCCAAATTCGTGATCGTGAATTTATCGATAATTTGGAAATCACTCGTGGCATTACTTATGATAATGTCCATGTTTTGCTTCCAAACATAACTATTGGTTTCAATTTTGTTTTATCATCGTCATCATCGGGTATCATGGCAGCTGCCGCCGTCTTCCGGAAACCAAACGTCATTCCTCTGTGTCCATCCATTGATCTTCCTCCAATCTTCTGATATTCATAGCTGCTTGTAAGCCTTCTATCCAAGTTTTCTTCGGTCTTCCTCTCTTCCTCCTTTCTATTGGGATCAATTCCATAACAATTTTAGGCATTCTTTTGACATGGCCATACCACTGTCACACATATTATCTCATTGTACAGTTCTCCTAGTTCTGGAATTGACCGCTAGATGTCAGCATTGATACTAACGTTTGACATTACACTTTATTATATTTATTCAAGAAAAAAATGACTGTTTTATAACTTTTGACATAAACAAAATGTAACTATAGACTTTTTGTAATACTCCATGCATAAGATTATCCACAAGTGGTATAAAGTAATTTAATACTGTTAAATGTTTTCAGGTTGACATTGAAGTAATCCATGTTTCGAAAGTTACTTGTAGATGTGGGAAAAATGTCTCCGCATACTTACCTGGCGTAGGGGTTACCGTGATCTAGAAGGCGGTTCCCCCAGGGTGAGGCCCTTCCATTGCACTGCGGTTGGGTTGACCCCTGCGATTGCCCCAAATGTGGGTAACTCGGGCGCGTAATTTTTGGTAGTCGGGACTGCGTACGCGCTGTCCCGGAATTTATTTTTCCGCGTATTAGTTATATTAATGTAAATTGTTGTTTTTAAAACTACATAACGGTGAACTATGGTCTAGGAAGCCAGATATATGAAGAACAGTTTGCGATGGGAGAAAAGATGTGCATGGATATGGAAGCTTCTTGCGGGAAAACGCCCAGTTGGTAGACCAAGAATGGGTGGAAGAATAACATTAACTATGATTTGAGGGAAGTATATTATACAGGGAATTATTGGAAAACAGCTCAGGATAGGGATGTATGGAGAGCTTATGTTCGCGCGGCCATGAACCTACGGGTTCGATGTGTCAGTAAGTCAGTTATGGTCATTTTCGATGTCTACTACATACCACTGTAATCTTTTCTATGATGTCCGGCTCCTCTTGTACACCCATAATTTCCCTTATTTCTTTATTTCGTATTCTATCCATTCTAGATTTTCCAGCTGATCTTCTTAAAACATCCATTTCTGTATTTAAAATTATTTTCATTCCTCTGGTAGGAATTTGGTTTATATGTTTCAATTTTTGGCATCGTACTTATTTTCAACTTAGTGTCTGTGGGTATAAAATTGTGACATTCCTGTTTGGAGCAGCACATTAGGTAAACAAGAAATGAAAGCGGAAACACGCCTTTCTCTTTTTGTGCCAGTGAGAATTATAACTTTCACTTGTCTTTTGATTCTAAAATTCAAACTGGATTTATACACACAGACATTGAGGGGAAGTTAGTTGTGAGAGAGATAAAAAAAAATACATAGATAGATAGATCATCGGTTGATTAATGTCTTTGACATCGTCCGATTCCTAATAGCCAGTTTTGTCGGTCCATCCAATCTCTGGTTGTAGATGTTTCTCCTTCATGTATAAACATATTACCTGACTCCAGGAGGTTTTAGGTCTTTCTCTGCCTCGTATTCCCTCAGGTTTCCATTCCAAAACGCATTTTGGTAGCCGATCCTCTTCCATTCGCTAGACTAGTCCATACCATCTTAATTGCCGAGTTTTAATATAATCTAAAATAGTGTCTTCAATCTTCATTTTCTCCCTTATAACTGAGTTTCTATTTTTTTCTCCTCTTGAAATTCTTGCTGCCCTTCGTATAAAATCCATTTCCGTTGCCAAAAGATACTTATTTGTTTTTGTTGTTAAAGGTCAAAGTTCTGCTCCATAAGTAATGATGCTTTTAACAATTGTATGATATATATTCATTTTATTTTTATTACTTATATTTCTATCCCATAATATTCCATTGAGGCAAGCAATTGCAAATTTTCCTTTATTATTTCTATTTCTTATTTCCTCTTCATAACTCCCATTTTTATTTATTTTAATTCCTAAATATGTGATCTCACTACAAGATTTTATTGTTTCTCCAGTCTCCAAAATTAAATTTTGTTCTGGTTCGCCAATTGATAAATAATTTTTTTTCATGTTCAAATTTAATCCCCATTTTTCATATTCTTCTATTAATTTTCTAGTCATATATTCTAAATCTTCATAATCTTGTGAAATTAACAATTGATCATCTGCAAAATGTAAGTTGTATAAAGTTTTGTTGTTTGAAATAGGAATTCCCATGCTTGAACATTCTCTCCTCCAATTCTTTAATATTTCATGTGTGTGTGTATATATATATATATATATATATATATATATATATATATATATATATATATATATTAAACACACATACACACACACACACACACACACACACACACACATATATATATATATATATATATATATATATATATTATCAAACTAACCAACTAACTCTCTGGTATTATCGAACCCATAGGTTCATGGCCACACAAGCTCTCCATATATCCCTTTCCAGAACTAATGTTTTTCAATCATCTCCTGTATAATATTCTTCTTCTTCTTAATTATAATATGTAGGATTTTCATCCTGTTTATTTCCAAAATCACTCCTCGGAGGAAGACTTATTGGATGTGCATCCACTGTCTCTCCAACTCAAGGTTGGTCTTCCTCTTGTTCTCCCGTCCATTGGTCTATCTTCTCTAACTTGATCCTTGGGACTGCGAGCAATGTATAAGATACACATTGAAGAGGGTTGCTAGCCTGTTTTCATGGTGGGTTTATTATTCGGGGTTTCCTTCCTAGGCCGATTGCCTACACCCAGCTCCAGAGCTCAGACTGCCCCGTTTTATTTCAGAGTTCTCTCTCCTAGATGGGTTGTCTTGCAGGACTAACGAACCCCATCCGCCCGTTGTGGATTATTCTTTGCTACTTCCCTCAAATTGTGGTTAATGTTATTCTCCCACCTCATTCTTGGTCTGCCAACTGGGCGGTTTTCCCTCTGCTTTTTCTACAAGAAGTTTCCGTCCCCCTCTTTCATTCCCCATATGTGCCACATGTCCTGCCCATCGCACTCTACGTGACTTAACTGTTCTTATTATATCTGGCTTCCTATAAAGACCATGTAGTTCACTGTTATGTAGTCTTCTCCATTCAGCTCTCTGTTCATCTCTCTTTGGTCCAAAAATTTTCCTAAGTACTTTATTCTCAAATACTTGTAATATTTCTTTCCTCCCTTAAAGTAAGAGTCCATGTTTTGCATCCATATAATATAACTGGTAGAATAACAGTTTTATATATTTTCAGTTTAACGTTTTTTTGAAAGGAGTGTGACAATCAAGAGTCTCTGCAATGCGTAATAGCATTGGCTGCCTATAAATATCATATACCTCACTGTAATCTTCTCCATTCTCCTGTCCACCTCTCTTTGGTCCAAAAAATTTCCTAAGAACTTTGTTCTCAAATATTCGTAATATTTCTTTCCTCCCTTAAAGTAAGAGTCCATGTTTCACATCCATATAATATAATTGGGAGAATAACAATTTTATATATTTTCAGTTTAACGATTTTTGAGAGAAGTTGGGACGCCAAGAGTCCCTGTAATGCATAACTAACTAACTCACAGGCACTATCGAACCTGTAGGTTCATGGCTGCGCGGACATAAGCTCTCCATACATCCCTATCCTGAGCTAATGTTTTCCAATCATCCCCTGTATAATCTACTTCCCTCAAATTATGGTTAATGCTATTCTCCCACCTCGTTCTTGGTCTGCCAACTGGGCGTTTTCCCTCTTCCTACAAGAAACTTTCATGCACGTCTTTCATTCCCCATACGCGCAACATGTCCTGCCCATCGCAGTCTACGAGACTTAACTGTTCTTATTATATCTGGCTTCCTATAAAGACCACGTAGTTCATTATTATGTAGTCTTCTCCATTCACCTGTCTGTTCATCTCTCTTTGGTCCAAAAATTTTCCTAAGTAGTTTATTCTCAAATACTTGTAATCTTCTTTCCTCTCTTAAAGTAAGAGTCCATGTTTCACATCCATATAATATAACTGGTAGAATAATAGTTTTATATATTTTCAGTTTAACTTTTTTGAAAGGAGTTGGGACATCAAGAGTCTCTGCAATGCATAATAGCACGCATTTCCAGAATTGAGCCTATGTTTAATTTCTTTGTGCATCTCATTCCTATTTGTGATTATTGTTCCTAGGTATTTGAATTCAGCCACTTCCTCAAAATTTCCCTCATTTGTCATTAGCTGCCCATTTCCATTATATAATGTATTTCTACGTGTGGCCATATATTTAGTTTTATTGATATTTACTTCCAGTCCTAATTTCTTAGTGTTACTCAATAGTGTGTGCGTGTTGTCCTTTAGTATCTCCTCGCTATCGGCCAATAGTACTACATCATCAGCATAAACTAACAGCTTATTAATACCATTGAGTTGTAGGCTTTCTTCATCCTCTAAAGATTTAATGGCTGCTCTAGTACAAAATTAAATAGTAGAGGAGATGGTGCATCTCCTTGCTTCAACCCATTCTGGATTTTTCAAAAGTGTCCGAAAACTGTTTGCCTACACGCACCCTACTCTTTGTGCCATTTAGACACATTCAGTGTTTGAGTAATTTGCAAAGTTGTGAACAATTTAGGTAGTTTTTTTTTGTATAGATGTTGTAAACTACAGGAAATAATATATTTGCATTTTCGGTTAACTGACATATGGAGCACCCTGTATATTTTATTAATGAATCTATACTCCCAGTTTAGTTCCATTAGTTGGTGAGAGCTAATTTTTTGATAGTGCCAGTAAGTAAGTAACTAACTTTTTTACCCCCCCTTCACAGCTGATTGATCTCAAGATGGATTCTGTAAATCCACATAGAATATGTATTGACATTGACAGATGATAGACGTCAGAGCGCATTGCGTAATCGGTACGACTTTCCTACGAAACTACTCGTTTCCAAGGACCTTCACGTACAAACTAAATTAGCTTGTAGCATTACGGATGTCGACCTTCGCTTGTTTTTTCTTGTGAAATAGATTTAATTCTATAATCAATGTTATTACTGTGTGACGAAACGTGTCCGTTGAAGGTAAAATATACAGCGAACATTATCATATCAATGAAGTGATCCCACTACAGGCCCTTGGGTTAGTACGAAGTTAAGACAATCGGCACTTGATTTCAGCCCTGCGTAACGGCCTCCTTTACCCCCAAAACGATCGTCAGGTACTCATTTCCGTTAGAGGCTGAGTCGACCCCAGCTCCGTAGTGCCATGGGAAGGATTATTTTATGTATTTATTTTACCTGATGTAGTTAAGACCGTATGATCTTCTCTTCCACTTCACCAGATTAAATTATACATTCATTCATAGTGTTCTGCTCAAGAGCAGGTCTTTCACTGCAAACTCAGCCTTCTCCACTCTTTCCTTGAGAAAACTTTTACCGTGGAAAGACTCATGATGCTATGTTTGCAGCTTTACTAGGGATATATAGGTGTGGTAACTTCCCGTTTCTTTCCACACCCCACTCTCTCTTTTGCATCTTAAAATCTTAAAAGATCTTAAGAAGGTCCCGAGGGGCCCCAACTTGGAGGTGAGGAGAGTGGATTTGGCTAAGTTAGACCGGACTTCACCGAAATTCACCCCAGAGGTTAAATATCAGTTCAATCAGGGTTTTTGACCAGATCAAGGATCTGGAAATCCCAATTAGCCTCAAAATTATACATATAATAATAATAATAATCTTTACTTACAAAATTACGTCACTATAACACTGTAATTAAACCAGAGTGTCTCTATGGAGCAGAAACATTAATTTTGAACAGAAAAAAGACATCGAAAATATAGTGAAAAAAGAATGCAAAATTATAAGAAAAGTTTTAGGTCCACAAGTCATAGGTAAAGCATTTAGACTCAGAAGTAAAAAGGAAATAAAAATATATACAGACATTCATAGTGATATTAGAAAACGAAGGTTAAAATTTTATGGCCATATTAAACGAATGAACTCAAATAGGCTTACAAAACAGATAATGGAATTCTACGAAAACAGAAGTAAAGCTCCAGTGGATACTATGAAGTGGATTGATGAAGTCAAAAAGGACTTAAAATTGGCAGGTATTACTAAAGAAGATATCCCAAACAGAGATATATTTAGAATTAAGGTGAATAAGTGGCAAGTTGACCAAGAGGACAAACCGAAGAGAAAACTGGAACAACTTGGACAGATGATAGAAAACAAGCTCATAGCAAAAGAATGAAAGAAATTTGGGTTCAAAGCAAACGCCTCTAAGTACTTTGCGTAGTCCTACATGGGCTCATCCGCAATTAAAAAAAAATAATAAACTATCAACGTGTTCATTAGTGATACCTAATGGATATAGGCTACACATTATAGAGTTGACAAGGGAAATAAAGAGAAACAATAAAAGCATAATAATTCTTCTTGTAAGCCCATGTTTTCCCTTAACAGAGATTTAGGCGCTCTCCCCCTACAGGGAAGAATTTGAACCATACTAATTTAGTTACACTTGTTTTCGTATAGATGTCATTTGAGTGGTCCGTGGTCAGCGTTCCGCCTCATACTGACATCTAGGAAACCAAGGTAGTACTAGGACGGGAAAATTCGGTAAATTTTGCTTAGAGGCCTTTTCATTCAGGCTTAAGGATCTTTTACGAGCCTGAAAATCTTCAGACTCGGGACCCATAGCTTAAAGTCCCTCCCGGAGGACTTGCTCCTTGTGGATTTTTCCATCCTAAAAAATCCATCGACCCCGGCCGAGTTTGAACCCGCGACCCTCGAGACCAGAGGCAAGGAGCATAACCACTGTTCCACCGCGGCCGACTGTAATAATAATAATAATAAATAATAATAATAATAATAATAATAATAATAATAATAATAGAAATAATAATAATAATACTTACTTACTCACTGGCACTATCGAACCCGTAGGTTCATGGCCGCGCGGACATACGCTCTCCATACATCCCTATCCTGAGCTAATACTTTCCAATCATTCCCTGTATAAGAAATAATAATAATAATAATAATAATAATAATAATAATAATAATAATAATGGGAATGAAAGATTTGCATGGAAGCTTCTTGTAGGAAAACCAGAGGGAAAAAGCCCAGTTGGTAGAACAAGAATGAAGTGGGAGAGTAACATTAACCATGATTTGAGGGAAGTAGATTATACAGGAGACGATTGGAAAACATTAGTTCAGGATAGAGATGTATGGAGAGATTATGTTCGCGCGGCCATGAACCTACGGGTTCGATAGTGCCAGTGAGTTAGTTAATAATAACGATAATAATAATCTAATAGTTAGATTAAATATCCACCGCTGTGGTCTCGAGGTAGCGTGCTGCCTTGTCACGCAGCGGCCCCGGGTTCGATACTCGGTCGGGGCAGTTTTTCTGGGTGAGGTTTTTATCGGGGTTTTTCCTCACCTGTAAGAAAAATGTCAGGAAAACTTTAGGCCCAAACGGTCCCCGAAATCATTCGGCCATCATCATCATCCTTTTCATTATCATCATCATCATCCTTCACCGGTGTGGAAAGCAACGGGAAGCTACCACACCTACACAATTCCCTAGTAAAGCTGCAAGCATAGCATGACAATGCCTTCGGGCAGAATTACTATGAATGGATGGAGTTAGATTAAGTAAATGGCTCGGTAAAGAAAGTTTAAAATATTCCGATTGAGGGTCTTTCCACTTTTCAGCGGTTGCCCTTTTACCAGCCGGCTGCTGGCTCTTCACATCCACATGTGTCAATCACAGAGGTAGATGATCAACAGCCAGTGTAGGGGTGACATGTGGTTAGCATGTCGAGTCCCCCAGCCGTTATAGCTGGTTCCTCAACCTGGAACCGCTACTTATTGTAGCTACCCAATTGCCTCACGATGCTGGGTGGGCACTGGTCCCATACTGGCCGAAATACCATGTGAAAATTTCTTCACCCATGGAGACTCGAACCAGCGCAAGTCCCGTAGCTCTGCGCCAAGGCTTCCTACCTTAACCACTCGCTACGGCGCGGGACTTAAGTTTAAAATATAAAGACATAATAGAAGTATACATGGAACAGAGTTATATATTATATTTTCTAAGGAAATATGAAGTGAGTTTCTTTTTAAACTGTTTTTGAGTCGGGCAGTCCTTGATATGAAAGGGGAGGGAATTCCAGAGTCGTGCGGCTGAAACAAGGAAGGATGAAGAATAGTGAGATGTTCAATGTAGAGGATCAGATAGAGTTAAATTTTCTCTCGATCCTGTGTTCAAGTTATGGTTTGGGTCAGTTTAAAAATCCTGACCCAGCCGGAACTCGAACCCTCTAAATTCCGGTTTGTAGCATATTGCCTTAACAAACTACGCTACGGCTTAATTTGAAATAAATATCAATACAACTAAATATGCTAACATTTTATGATGGAAATGAACAGTTAACGATAATGTATTCACGGCCGGAGTTGCTATGATGATCTTGGTGAAGATTTTCGGGCTGTAGACCGTGGTCTTGAGGCTTGTAGTTCCGCGACGTTGGGACGACAAATAGGACAGACAGTGGACAGAATTGCCAGTCTCAAGACAACCCTTGAGGATGCCGGACGCAGTCTCTGGCGAAACGTCGGGGAACTACAAGCCTCACGACCACGGCCTACAGCCCGAAAATCTTCTTCAAGATCATCATAGTTAATGATAAGTGAATGAATTTTTGAAGGAGTGGCTGAACTCAAATACCTGACTAACTCCCTGGCAGTACCGAACCCGTAGGTTCTTGGCCGCGCGGATATAAGCTCTCCATACATCCCTATCCTGAGCTAATGTTTTATAATCATCCCCTGTATAATCTACTTCCCTCAAATCATGGTTAATGTTATTCCCCTACTTCATTCTTGGGCTGCCTATTGGGTGCTTTCCTTCTGGTTTTCCTACAAGGAGCCCCATTTGTGTCATATGTCCTGCCCATCGCAGTATATGGGAATTAACTGTTCTTATTATATTTGGTTTCTTATAAAGATCATGTATCTCACTGTTATGTAATCTTCTCCATTCACCTGTCTGTTCATCTCTCTTTGGTCCAAACATTTTCCTAAGAACTTTATTCTCAAATTCTCGTAATCTTTCCTTCTTCCTTAAAGTAAGAGTCCATGTTTCGCACCCATATAATATAACTGGTAGAATAACAGTTTTATATATTTTCAGCTTAACGTTTTTTGAAAGGAGTTGGGACGACAAGAGTCTCTGCAATACATAATAGCACGCATTTCCAGAATTGAGCCTATGTTTAATTTCCTTGTGCATCTCATTCCTATTTGTGATTATTGTTCCTAGGTATCTGAATTCAGCCAGTTCTTTATAATAATAATAATAATAATAATAATAATAATAATAATCGTATTGTAGCCATTTTGGTCCTTTGCCACTACCAAAATTTTTGTACCTTCGATTCTGACCGAAAGCCCTTCCTGTCTTACACCAAACTTCTTATGATTCTCTTCTATTCAACTAGGCATCTTATTTTTGGTCTATCTGCTCTTCTGCTACCTTTAGGTTAAAGAAAGTTTTTTTTTTTTTTTTTTAGGATTGTCCACCATTGCAATTATATGTCACCACTCTGGCGCCCCAATTATTGTTTTCTTTTTCGGATCAAAGTCGGTATATAGCATTTAATTAAAAAATGAAGGCCATCAAGGCATTAGGAAAATTTAAAATTCCCTCCAATGCCGCAATTTTCGATTTTTTCTCAACGTATCACGGTATATGCTATTAAAATAAAACGGTGAAAGTATCCTCCAAAAATCGACGAAATTACACCATTATAAGGGATAGGTTAACTTACTTACTTACTCACTGGCACTATCGAACCCGTAGGTTCATGGCCGCACGGACATAAGCTCTCCATACATCCCTATCCTGAGCTAATGCTTTCCAATCATTCCCTGTATAATCTACTTCCCTCAAATCATAGTTAATGTTGTTCTCCCACCTCATTCTTGGTCTACCAACTGGGCGTTTTCCTTCTGGCTTTCCTACAAGAAGTTTCCATGCACGTCTTTCATTCCCCATACGCGCAACATGTCCTGCCCATCGCAGTCTACGGGACTTAACTGTTCTTATTATATCTGGCTTCCTATAAAGACCATGTAGTTCATTGTTATGTAGTCTTCTCCATTCACCTGTCTGTTCATCTCTCTTTGGTCCAAAAATTTTTTTCCTAAGAACTTTATTCTCAAATAATCGTAATCTCCTTTCCTCCCTTAAAGTAAGAGTCCATGTTTCGCACCCATATAATATAACTGGTAGAATAATAGTTTTATATATTTTCAGCTTAACGTTTTTTGAAAGGAGTTGGGACATCAAAAGTCTCTGCAATGCATAATAGCATGCATTTTCCAGAATTGAGCCTATGTTTAATTTCTTTGTGCATCTCATTCCTATTTGTGATTATTGTTCCTAGGTATTTGAATTCAGCCAATTCCTCAAAATTTCCCTCATTTGTCATTACCTGTCCATTTCCATTATATAATGTATTTCTACGTGTGACCATATATTTAGTTTTACTGATATTTACTTCCAGTCCCAATTTCTTAGTGTTACTCAATAGTGTGTGCGTGTTGGCCTTTAGTATCTCCTCGCTATCGGCCAGTAGTACTACATCATCAGCATAAACTAACAGCTTATTAATACCATTCAGTTGTAGGCCTTCCTCATTCTCTAAAGATTTAATGGCATGCTCTAGTACAAAATTAAATAGTAGAGGAGATAGTGCATCTCCTTGCTTCAACCCATTCTGGATTTCAAAAGTGTCTGAAAACTGTTTGCCTACACGCACCCTACTCGTTGAGCCATTTAGACACATTCGTATAAGTCTAACCAACTTTTTAGGAATTCCGAACTCCAGCAGGATACTATATAACTTCTCCCTCTTAATTGAATCATATGCTTTTTTGAAGTCTACATATAGTTGATGTACAGTACCATTATATTCCCATTTCTTTTCTAAAATCTGTCTTATACTAAAAATCTGATCTGTTGTAGACCTGTTTCTTCTAAATGCACATTGATGATCTCCTGGAATGTCATCAATATAGGGAGTAAGTCTGCTTACTAATATATTTGTTAGAATTTTGTACGAAGTTGAAAGTAATGAGATGCCCCTATAGTTGTTGCAATCAGTTTTATCTCTTTTCTTATAAATTGGTACGATAATTGATTCCTTCCATTCATCTGGAAGAGCTTCTTTTTCCCAAATCATAGTAAGCAACCAGCGTATCTTGTCCGGGATAGGTTAACTAAAAGTCAATATTTAAAAATCGCTCTAGCGGCCGCCATATTTGTTTTCCGCAACATAACTGGATATATATATATATATATATATATATATATATATATATATATATATATATATAATATATATATATATACACCATAAACAAGCAAAATATGACCATAAATTTGACTTGCTCGGGAATTTCTTTAGTTCACTCCGTTCCTGCATGGAAGATTTTTTTTTGTAATTTTCTTTGAGTTAATATTGTTATTAAATTTAGTGTCTTTTAATTTTCTCATTACATCACTTATCTCTAGGGCAAGGATTTTAATGCAGTAAAAGTTAAGATTGTCATCATCATCATCATCATCAATTGCAGACATGGATTAGGCCATTGGCCTGTTCCACTTCAGAATAGAAATTGATCCCTCCATCTCTTCTTAGGTCTTCCGGGGTCTCTTCGTCCTGTGGGTCTGTTAGCTGCAGAGGTAGTCTATTGTTTGGCATTCTAAGAAGGTGTTCATGCCAATTATTTTGATATTTTTTAATGGTTTCAGTTATTGCTGGTGTGTTGAGAGCTTCATTACGTATGTGATCATAAAGCGTATAACCCGCCAAAGGTCTTAATAACTTCATTTCTGCAGCTACTATCCTATTTAATTTACCTGTAGTAAGAGTCCAGGTTTCAGAACCATAAAGTAGAGTTGGAAGAGTCATTGTTTTATAAAATTTTAGAATTGTATCTGGACGTACTTTTCGGAAAAGAATGCTTTTTATTGTTCCTATAAGTTTTTGAAATTTGACCAATTTTATGTCTATGTCTTTACATGTGTCGTAGGAAAGATTGCAGGCAAGATAAGTAAAGTTATTAACTTGTTCAGTTAAGATTGTAATATAGTATAATTAGAAGTAAGACTTCTGACTGTCTTTTGTTTTGGTTTCACACACAAACAGTTGAATAATATAATGAGAAGTTAGATTTTTGACTGTGTTTTGTCATGGTTTCATACACTAACAGTTGAATAATATGAGAAGTTAGATTTTTGACTGTGTTTTGTCTTGGTTTCACACAGAAACAATTGAATAATTTATACTATCTGTGTTAAGATCTTAACTTTTAGTGCAATAAAATCATTGCCCTAGTTATCTCATTGGATTTATCTGCCACTTCCTTTCAAATTCCTTATCTTCAACGGAGGTGTGGTCTGTTTTTCTCCTTTAAATTAAAAATTAATCTATTCTAGTGGTCACCCAGCGGTTGAAATTTGTCCACAATTCATGAAATGTTTAAGTTTGTCACAAATACATCATTAAGCATTCATTATCAATTTATTTTAAAAACACGAACAATACGAAATATGTGGTATAGCTTGGCTAAACCATATTTAAAAAAATCAATAACGCGTCATTTGACATTTGTATATTATTTATACTATTTAAATTTGCATTTGGCCTATTATTATGTGTACGGGAATATATATCCCTTCTTCTTTGACTCTCCACTCTGACGTGTCAATGTTCTATGTATGTCGAGGTGAACCGAAAGTGCGTTTTTCGGCTCATTACTGCAGCGTCGTTCTCTTCCCTAGACTGGGATATTCATGAACTATGCCAATATTCCTTTCTCCTTGCATTTACCCCACTCTCCCTCTTTACCCTTCCTGCCGCGCTGTGTCTACGGCGCATCTCCCCTCTACCACGGAACCTTCATATACGTGGTGCACAGGCAGAACGTTATCAATCATTCAAGCAGATCATTCATTCAGCATTCTATGTTTGAATCATCGATCCAGTCCGAGATGGGATTGGAACTCTAATATGGACAAGGTCGTCTGAAGCCGAGAAGCGGCATAGTTTAGTTGGTCCTGTAGACCAGGGAAGAAGCCGCCCCTGGCTTGGACTCTAGCATGAGTGTGGTATGTGGTACGCTGTGGTTTTTTGTCTTGTAGAAATACTATTATTTATTTATTTATATTAAGTTCTTGAATGATTTTGTTTTTACTTCAGACAACTTGTTTGCATTAAATATCATCTTTTATATAATTCATCTGCTATCTGATTTATGTGCACGTAGCTGTTTAGATATCCTATACGGAAATTCACTCACTTAGGAAATCATTTCCAGCTCCCTTACTTTTGCTGTCTAGCTTTCCTGATTGATAATTATTGTGAAAACCATCATTTTCAGTCTCTCTGTGGATTTGAGAATCATTATTTATTTATGTCAATATATCTAGGAAAGAAAGATGAATCAATCCTTGCCTTCCATGGGCCCGAGGCAAGTAATTTTGTGATTAATAACCTTGGAGGTAATCAGATCTACTCTAATAGAAGCAACAGCAACAAAACACGATCCCGGACAGATGGTGGCGAGTGTTGAGGAGGTTCTCACCGCGCCCGCACAAATGGTTGCGCAGAAGCGTGGTTTATTAGAGAGGTTAAACTATTCTCTCTCACCCCGCCCGCACAGAGGCATAATGGAAGTAGGTGCAAATATGTAAATATAAAAAAATGAAATTACTGAAACCAAGATTAGACAGGGTTTAATTTAAATTAAAATAATAAAATGTACTCACTTTTTTAAACCACTGATAATAAATATGCGAGAGTAAGTCAATTCACATTGCTGCTGCACAATTTTCTTTTTGTAACAATGCACTTTCAGTATGAACGTAAACAAATGAATGAGTAATACACATACATTCCTTAGAGATAATGTATTTTATTTTGTTTAATTTAATTTATTTGTAACACATATTATACTTACTTACTTACTGACACTATCGAACCCGTAGGTTCATGGCCGCACGGACATAAGCTCTGCATACATCCGTATCCTGAGCTAATGCTTTCCAATCATTCCCTGTATGATCTACTTCCCTCAAATCATAGTTAATGTTATTCTCCAACCTCATTCTTGGTCTACCAACTGGGCGTTTTCCCTCTGGCTTTCCTACAAGAAGCTTCCATGCAAGTCTCCCATTTCCCATACGTCCAACATGTCCTGCCCATCGCAGACTACGAGACTTAACTGTTCTTATTATATCTGGCTTCCTATAAAGACCATGTAGTTCATTGTTATGTAGTCTTCTCCATTCACCTGTCTGTTCATCTCTCTTTGGTCCAAAAATTTTCCTAAGTACTTTATTCTCAAATACTCGTAATCTCCTTTCCTACCTTAAAGTAAGAGTCCATGTTTCACACCCATATAATATAACTGGTAGAATAACAGTTTTATATATTTTCAGTTTAACGTTTTTTGAAAGGAGTTGGGACGACAAGAGTCTCTGCAATGCATAATAGCACGGATTTCCAGAATTGAGCCTATGTTTAATTTCTTTGTGCATCTCATTCCTATTTGTGATTATTGTTCCTAGGTATTTGAATTCAGCCACTTCCTCAAAATTTCCCTCATTTGTCATTAGCTGTCCATTTCCATTATATAATGTATTTCTACGTGTGACCATATATTTAGTTTTACTGATAATTTACCTCCAGTCCTAATTTCTTAGTGTTACTCAATAGTGTGTGCATGTTGTCCTTTAGTATCTCCTCGCTATCGGCCAATAGTACTACATCATCAGCATAAACTAACAGCTTATTAATACCATTGAGTTGTAGGCCTTTATCATTCTCTAAAGATTTAATGGCATGCTCTAGTATAAAAAACACATATTACACATAAATTTTATTTCTGCTCTCCTTCTCTATATGAACTTTAATTATGCCAAATATCACACTCCTCCGTGCGTGCAATCTTCTTAAAAAGGGGTACAAAGATTTTTTCTTCACGTATTAATATATAGATTTATTGAACAGGGTTTAAATGTATGAACATGTACTACATGTAGTAATAGTAGTGTAGGGCCCAGAATCTTGGATGATCTGGATTCTCCTTCTTGGACCTTAAAAAAGCCTTTGAGAAAATCAATAGCAACAAATTGTTGGAAATTTTAGCTGACAGCAAACAACCACAACAGCATATTTTAAATATATATAAAATATCTACAAAACAAATTTGATTTCAGTTTGAACCAATGACATGCAAACAGAATGAACTGAAATTAATAGTGTGTAAAAGACAAGGATGTGGCCTCTCGTCCTTGCTCTTTATAATATACATGGATAGAATACTCCAAGATTGGCGACATATGAGACACAGTTCTATTCAAATTAATAGAAACCTAAAAATAGACTCTTTGCTTTTTGCAGAGATGATTTGGTATTAATAGCTCCAACAGAAACAGATTTACAGTATTCTATACACAATTTTAATATAATTGCAAAAAAGTACAATATGGAAATCAACACAAAGAAAACTAAAGTGATGGCCTTTTGTAGGAAATACCCTATACCTATCAAAATTGTTTTGGATGATGAAATTTTAGAACGAGTAAACAAATTTAATTATTTGGGTTATAATTTAACATTTCAAGATGAAGCTGATATATCAAAGAAAATCACAAATTTTGCAAAAACAACGGGGATAATTAACAGTGTAATGAAACCATCTTTAGTACAGAAGAACACAAGATTACGGCTTTATAAGGTTCTCGCAAGACCAGTATTAAGATATGGTAATGAAGCATGGACAATACAAAGAAGAGATGAAAGCTGAGTAACAGCAAATGAGATGCGATTTATGCACCAAACAGCAGGCTACACAAAGTGGGACCATAAAAGAAATGAGGAAATTATGGAAGAGTTGGATGTAGAACCCATTCTCGATCAAATACAAAACTACCAGAATGACCGGAAAGCCCAGTGTGTCAAATCCGGGAGTCGGGCATAGGATTGACACCTCTACCCCGGAAAATAAATTATAGTTCAGAAGCCCAAAACAAATAACCAGACAATTTGAAACAATAATTGGAGACGGAAAGTAAAGAACAGAACAGAAGACGATCAACATTTATTTTAGATGTGTCTGTAATATTTTACACTTGATATTAAAAGTGTTTTTAATTTCAGGCTGTACATGGTGACATGGAATGTCGCCACTAGACACCCGGAGGAAGATCTCAACCAGATGTTGGGGTTTGGAGTCATGGGAAAGGCCAAAGTTCAAGAAAAACTTCCCGATTTCTATGTAATAGGGTTTGTATATAATTTTATTTTATTTCAATACATTCCCAATGTGAAAATCCATTTAATTAAGATAAATTTAATTAACCCATTCACCTCAGAAGAGTAAGTAGGACTTTTAGTGAGTAAGTAGGACTTTATTAGACAAAAAGTAAGATATTTACAATATTATTTACAAATATGGGTCGCACGGGCAGTAAGCCGTACGTGCTGTTGACAGTCCGTTACAATAAAGTAATAATTGGTACTAGTGTAAAGAAAAATAAACAACAAAAACAGCAATAACATTACAATTACATAAAGAAAACACAATAATATTACAATTAAGTAATAACACAATAGCATTATACACTAGAAAAACATTAACATTACAATTACATAAAGAAAACACATTAATATTACCATTACAGAATAATACAGTAGCAGTATACATTAATTAAGTTATGTATAATTATTAAGAATTATTGATATTGCATTTTGATAACATGTATTTATTCATGAATCAGTGTTGTTCTTATTTTCCGCGTTTTGTCCAGAAATGTACCCAAGTTTATCCAATTTTCTGGATTTACCATTAACTCATAGCATTCCAGTCTTTTACGATTTGAATTTAGAAATCTTTCCGGTAATAACTGGCATCCCCAATATTCTGAATCGTTACATTTCCCTAATATATGTACCCTCGTCTTCAAAGCTACCGCACATTGGACATATTTGCGTTCCGTGATCGTCGCTAATTTTTTGAAAATGTCCATGCCCCTAGCCTAAACCAAGCAAGCCCTGATCTCTCTTTAAATACTAGGTTGAGTATATAAGATTCTTTTCCCCAAACGTGTTTTAGGTCTCTTTGTAAGTACAGTGAGCGTTTTCCCACACATTCGGCGAAAATATCTTGTTGGTTTATATCTAAGTACCCCCTCCTTATTTTTCTCCACACATTCTTGCGATTTTCAGTCCCTTTTTCCCATACCCAACCCATCCCAATCTTTTGGAGTTCTCTCCTAACCTCGTTTGCCCAAAATTTCACATCTATGTTTCTAATTTAGTGGTCGTAAAACAATTGCTCTGAGCATTGTTTGTTCATCTTGGATTACTCGCAACCAGTATTTGAGTACGAGTACACGAATTTTGCAGTTAATGTCGTCCTGGAATGACCCAAATTAATATAAAATTCCACAGTTAGAAACGGCCTTACTAAGTCTTGCAATATACTTTAGAAAATGCGTGTGTATACCTTATTTAGTATTTCCGTTCTTTGGAAACCCCAAATCTCACTACCATAGTGCATTACTGGCCTGACCATCGCTGCATACATTTTTTCTAATGTGCTGACTGGAATATCAGGCACTCGACCCAGAATACCGAGTACACTTTTAAGTTGTCCCCTCCCTTTAAATAATGCTATATCAATATGTTTTTTCCACTTTCCGTTCATTTTCAACGTCGTACCAAGATATTCAAAATGTTTCACGTTTTGAAGTAATTGATCTCTGTATTTCCATTCCTCTGCTCTACCATAAACCGTCCCATTTTTAAAGGTCATTGTTTTTGTCTTACTAACATTTACAGTCAATCCCCAATTCCTACAGTATATTTCCAGTAGGTCAAGACCTCTTTGCAATCCCTTGATTGTCTTGGAACAGATAATTAAATCATCTGCATACAACAGGACTGGGATTCTAACATTTCCTATCTCCGGAGCCTCAATTTCTCCTTCTAGCATTACGTCTACAATATCATCAACGAAAAGAGATACACTCACTGATTGTTAAATGGCCTTAACTCAGAAGATTAGGTACACTCGTTTAACTCTGCCTGTTATATATTTTGCAATAGTTTATACATCCCTTGGCAGGGTCATCTTTCATATTTGAAGAGAAAAATTTTCGCCCAGACCAAGAATCGAACCCGGGACCTTTGGCTTGCCGGGCCAAATGCTCTACCAACTGAGCTACTGGGGTGAGTTCCGATCGAGACGCAAATTTCTCTCTTATATATGTTGTAATTCCCAGCACCAAATGCTATGAAGCCTTTGCTTCTATCTTTGAAAATGGCTTTATTATCTAATAATATATTTTTGTCTTCAGCCTACAGGAAGTTAAATCCCAACCTCAGAACATTCTATTGGATGCAATATTTGATGATCCTTGGACCAATTCATACAGGTTAGTATTTATTCAATCAATAATTGCTAGAATGATGATGTAGTATTGTTGGCCGATAGCGAGGAGATACTAAATGACAACACGCACACACTGTTGAGTAACACTAAGAAAATAGGACTGTAGGTAAATATGAATAAAACTAAATATATGGTCACACGTAGAAATACATTATATAATGGAAATGGACAGCTAATGACAAATGAGGGAAATTTTGAGGAAGTGGGTGAATTCAAATACCTAGGAACAATAATCACAAAGAGGAATGAGATGCACAAAGAAATTAAACATAGGCTCAATTCTGGAAATGCGTGCTATTATGCATTGCAGAGACTTTTGATGTCCCAACTCCTTTCAAAAAATGTTAAACTGAAAATATATAAAACTATTATTCTACCAGTTATATTATATGGGTGCGAAACATGGACTCTTACTTTAAGAGAAGAAAGAAGATTACGAGTATTTGAGAATAAAGTACTTAGAAAAATTTTTGGACCAAAGAGAGATGAACAAACAGGTGAATGGAGAAGACTACATAACAATGAACTACATGGTCTTTATAGGAAGCCAGATATAATAAGAACAGTTAAGTCTCGTAGACTGCGATGGGCAGGACATGTTGCGCATATGGGGAATGAAAGACTTGCATGGAAACTTTTTGTAGGACAGCCAGAGGGAAAACGCCCAGTTGGTAGACCAAGAATCAGATGGGAGAATAACATTAACTATGATTTGAGGGAAGTAGATTATACAGGGGATGATTGGAAAACATTGGCTCAGGATAGGGATGTATGGAGAGCTTATGTCTGTGCGGCTATGAACCTACGGGTTCGATAGTGCCAGTGAGTTAGTTAGTTAGGTATTTAATTTCAGCCACTTGTTCAAAATGTCCCTCATTTTCCATTAACTACCCTTTAGTTGGTTATGTTTGTAAATTTTTAATGTGTTGCTATGATGATCTTGAAGAAGATTTTCGGGCTGTAGGCCGTGGTCGTGAGGCTTGTAGTTCCCCGACGTTTTGCCAGAAACTGCGTCTGGCATCCTCAAGGGTTGTCTTGAGACTGGCAATTCTGTCCGCTGTCTGTCCTATTTATACGTTCACCGCGATGTGTTTGTAAGATGTATCTGCCTTCTGATTGGTCAGCGTTAGGGACACATCGCGGTGAACGTATAAATAGGACAGACAGCGGACAGAATTGCCAGTCTCAAGACAACCCTTGAGGATGCTAGACGCAGTCTCTGGCGAAACGTCAGGGAACTACAAGCCTCACGACCACGGCCTACAGCCCGAAAATTTTCATCAAGGTCATCATGGCAACTCCGGCTGTGAAAGTCTACGTGAATACATTTTAATGTGTTTGTTTATTTGAATTGAGATTCAATGCAAACATTTTATGAGGACCAACTTAGATCTTAATAATGTCAGAGTGAATAAGGATTTTTAACACAAGTGAAGAAAAAAATCTAAATAATTTTTTGAAGAGAAAAAAAATTATAAAGTAAAATATTAAAATGAATGCCATGACAGATGCCGTCCTCAACTATAGTCCGTTTATAATGTTGAGTGATTCTGGGTTATGTGGCCGTGGTCCAAAGTTGGTGTTGATACCAGACGTTTCGCCCTCAACTGCGGAGGGCATCTTCAGTGGCGAGTGCTTCTAAGCGTGTTTCCTGGTCGGAAGATCTACTTAGAGTGAGCGCTGCGGACGTTGTCCACGAAGACAGCACGTCAGAATGGATAACACACCCTCAACCAGCATAGCCTACTTACCATATGTACAAAGAGTCACAGATCGTATCGGAAAACTCTTACGAAAATACAACATAAAAACAGTTTACAGACCTACAAGAAAAATAGAAGACTGCCTTCGCTCAGCTAAGGATCCTCGGCCACCTCTCTCCACTTGCGGCGTATATCGACTTCCTTGTTCGTGTGGTAAATCATATATAGGGACCACGAAAAGAAGTATAGCCACCCGTTTACTAGAACATAAAAGAAACTGCAGACAAGGAGAAATGGATAAATCAGCTGTAGCAGAACATGCCATTATGAATGGACACCAGATTCTATTCGACGATACACAAGTTTTAGCCACAACTTCCTACTATTTCCCTAGATTATACCGAGAGGCTATAGAAATATACAAGCATAAGGGAAATATCAACAGAAAAGAGGAAGGTATCAAACTGGCTAAGGCCTGGTATCATACACTAGAAAATAAATGCATTAACACTAGGGACAACAAGGAGACGACCATTAGCCAATCAGCAAGAGCCACGCCCACTCACCCTGCACCCACCACTAATACAACGTCCGCAGCGCTCACTCTAAGTAGATCTTCCGACCAGGAAACACGCCTAGAAGCACTCGCCACTGAAGATGCCCTCCGCAGTTGAGGGCGAAATGTCTAGTATCAACACCAACTATGGACCACGGCCACATAACCCGGAATCACTCAACATTATGATTACCGGCCGTGAAAGCCTGCATTCAACTATAGTCCATTTGCTCAATTAAGTGAATCTTTCCGTGCAAATAGTTGAAGGGATTAGGGGCGGGGGGTGAATTCTCTATCTACTTGATGGCCAGCGTCAGGTATAGGAAGGGTCGGAAATTCTTTCTTTCTTTCGAAGGTATTGTAAAGTTTTGTACTATTCTCTACTCAAATTACTTCCAATCACTGGTGAGCTGAGATCGAATTAACGGCCGCCTTAACCGGTCATGCATGAATGTTGACGTTTTCATAATATTGGCAACGAATTACCCAGAATTCTCAGCGATAAAACCACTTCCGTTATTTTCGTCTGCTATAGAGGAATGCATTTATGCTTGCATCCCGCAAATAATACCGTATACAAACACGTCTGCGACGCGCAATATTACACCGATTCTCCTGTTCTTCCAGTTGAATTCTTTGGTAGACTCTATCAAATTCCTCTTCTCCGCGTATACCGAAAACATGATCGAAGTCTTCAAGGTCCGACATCTTGGATAAGTTTCAAACTACATCGGTTACCATCGGTTCCATTCGGGATTTTCACATAAGTTTATATCTTGAGCAACGATCTTAAGGTACCTTGTCAGGTAGCTTTACAATTATTACCGCGTGAATAGATTTCTGAGTAAGAAAAATGTGTTTTGAATAAAACTTTATCAGCAGAGAACACCTTTTACTGTCTAATGCATTCAAACATTCAACCCTTAGTGGTGAGTTGACGTATGAATTGTGCTACCTGAAGTATTTTTTTCAACGATGAGTGTTAACATATTTTACAAACTTTGGCTAGTTGCTCCCATTGTGCCGTGGACCTATAATTTTTACCCTTGGTAACCAAATATTCAAAAACCCAGAGCCAAAAAACCCGCTGACAGCTGCCACATATATATGCGCCGTGTTTCATCTTTCTATTACCCTGTGTATATATATTAGCCTTGAGTCCATAACAATAAGTACTATTCAAAAGCCTTTGCCCGGGCCCATGACAGGCAAAGATCGATTCATCCTTCCTATCTACATGCTTAAACATTAATCAACATCACTGTAGTAATCTATGACACTTAGCTAAGCTGAATTTATATTATTATTATTATTATTATTATTATTATTATTATTATTATTAACCATGAAAGCTAGACGGGAATAAAGGAGTTTGTATGACCTCTGAGCAAGCTCTGTGTACGGGAATATACAAGACAGCAATGTAGTATCTAACGTTCAGTGATTAAACATTACACATTATATAAAACATAGTATTTAATATAAATTGGACGTCTGAAGTTAGAAAAATAGAATCAAAGAATTACATTCCCTCAGGGGTCCTCATCTAGGGGATATGTGGATGGCGACCACAAGGTGCCCAAGCTGAGCAAAACATTTCTTCCACTTACTTGTGTTTTGCACTCTTTTAACTTTACTATCTAACCTCTCTTGGTTAACTCTTGTTTTTTTCGACTCCGACGCTATTGGGGCATCCGAGGGCTAGGGAGTCTTTCCTTTCTTCCATTTCTTCTTTCCTTTATTTTCTTTTCTTCTCCAGAAAAGCCTGACCAGAGGCTATAAGATGGCAGCCCCATCACTGGTCTTGCCTTCCTTTGGCCAGCAACCAATCGAAGGGACTATTATTATGCTTTCAAGTCTTATACGAAAATTTCCCGGAAGGATCAAAACGCTGGAGGGAAAATTTTCTATAGGATCGTAACAGGCTTTGGCCTAATACTTGGAAGGAAGAAGAAGAAGAAAGAATTACATAACTGTGATCATTCATAAATTAAAAAGATAAAATAATAATTCCATCCATAGTAATTCTGCCCGAAGGCAGGTCCTTCATTGCAATCATAGCATTTTCATGCTTTGCTTGTAGCTTTACTAGTGAATTGTGTAGGTGTGGTAGCTTCCCGTTGCTTTCCACACCGGTGAAGGATGATGATGATGATGGTGATGATAATGGTAAGGCCATATGATTACGAGGACCGTTTGGGCCTTAAAGTTTTCCCGACATTTGTCTTACAGGTGAGGAAAAACCCCGATAAAAACCTCACCCAGAAAAACTGCCCCAACCGGGGATTGAACCTGGGCCCGCTGCGTGACAAGGCAGCACGCTACCTCAAGACCACAGCGGTGGACTGACATAAAAAATAACATAACTCACACAAACAAGCTCACTTACATACTTTCAGTCCTTGCCAGCGTGGCTTTCCCTGGTCTGTCAGACCAAAAACCCAAAAGCACGCCACTTGCGTCCTCCAGACGACGACAATGTTCCAACCAAAAGTTCCGATCGAATGATACTGTTCTGAATGTGCGTAGGGTATTTGAGCATTCCGTGGTAGAAGGGGAAGATGTGCAGTACAAACAGCACAAGGGGAGGGGGTAGAAAGGAGAGTGGGGGTAGATGCAGAGAGAAAGGAAATTGGCATAGTTCACGAATCATCTAGTTAAAGGAGCATAACGGCACTGATGTCACGAACCGAAATTGGACTTTCGGTTCACCACTCTCCAATTGGCTGTGCAGCAACCATTTGAAAATATATTCAGGAAGATTCTCTTAACTGAGCAAACAGACTATAGGATACATTTCTTATTAAAACTGTAGGCCTTTCAGGAACTTCAGCAGAAGGTTTTAATAAAAAAAATTATCCTAGTTGAGGACGATCGCATCTTCCAGGTATTTATTTTAATATTTTACTTTGCGACTGTTTACCTCAATGGAACTTTATTAATATTGCAAATTTTTAACCTGAATTATTTTGAATGATTATGTAATGAAATGTTTTTGTTGATGCAGGGATGTTCTTGCAGCGAAGGACTACGTGAAAGTGAAGACAATTAGGCTGCAAGGTTTGCTACTTAGTTTATTCTGTTTAAGGAAGCATTTACTACATCTGCGTGACATAGAGACGCAGTACACTAAAACAGGGTTTGGTGGCATGTGGGTACGTATTACTTCAAGTTTTATTTAGTCTTGAAACATCTTCCTCAATTTAGTGTTGATTTGTTCTTAAAACAGTTAGAAAATACAAAGGAACTCAGCATTTGGGAAACAATTTACATTCAGAAGAACAAAAATAGAATTGTGAAACTCATCAGACAGGCCAAGTTGAAGATGATATAGAATTACTTATTTTATGAATTCTCACTATGAGGTATATTCATTAAGGTAGAATTTTTTATCACTCACCTCATATTGTTCTTATTATTTGACTATAAACTAGTTTCGGAACACAGTTTCTGTTCCATCCTCAGTATCGTCACAACCATTGTTCTGTCGTCTTGAAGACCCATCCTTCCCTCCTTCCATTGGTAGACTGAAAAACCTCGAAACCAGGTCATTCTCACCGGGAATTTCAAAGTTCATCAATTTCTTCTTTTCGCTCTTTTGAATGTAGATCTTTTCCCAAACAGTAAGTTCTTCTGGTTTTTCTGTTTGTGTTAATAATTTAGCTTCTTTCTCGATAAGATGTTTTTCAGACCATGCATGGGCAGCCACTGCAGATTTTTCTACTTCCCCTTTCTTGACATTCCTGAGATGTTCTTTCACTCTAGTTTTCTAAATTTCTCTTAGTTTTTCCTATGTAGAATTTCGCACATTCTTCACTTTTAATTTGATAAATCCATGATTTGTTTTCTGAAAAAAAATGAGAAAATAAAAGAAGAAAACAAAACAAAGAGTCTGTTTTATGGTTTCTATTAATTTGGGTAGAACCGTGTTTCATCTGTCGCCAATCTTGGAGTATTCTATTCATGTATATGATAAAAAGCAAGGGCGAGAGGCCACATCCTTGTCTTATGCTCCTATTAATTTCGGTCCATTCTGTTTGTGTGTTATTGATTCGAACTGAAATCAAATTTGTTTTATAGATATTGTATAAATTTAAAATATGCTGTTGTGGTAGATTGTTGTCAGCTAAAAATTTCCAACAATTTATTCCTATTGATTTTGTGGAAGGCTTTTTTGAAGTCAACAAAAGGTAAATGTGTTTCTACATTGAACTGCCTGTGTTTTTTTATTAATAATTTCATGGAGAAATAACCATCACAGCAGGATCGACCATTACGAAAGCCATTCTGTTCTTTGCTGAGGAGGCTGTTAAGATGTTTGTATAATTTGTTCTTAATTATATTGGCGTAAATTTTGTATCCAGTATTTAGTAAGCTGATGCCTCTGTAATTTTCACAGTTTTTCTTGTCTCCTTTTTTAAATATTGGTATTACAATAGATTTTGTCCAACTTACAGGAATGTCTCTCCCTTGTTCCAAGGGATAGTGATGTGCATTTCATCACCTCTCCTATCCTCAACCTGCTCGTGGTGCAACCTGCTATTACAAATGAGGCTCTGAGGACCGAGTACTGGTGGTATAACCACATCACCTTAATGTAGAGGAAATGCTACATTAGTGGGAACCCCTCTGGGCCAGCAACCCATTGGGCGAAAAAATCTACATTTGCATTCAAGTCTGAAACCAAGCCTCGGATGAATCAAACAGATCAACCTGTTGATGACCTAAAAATATTCCTTCCTAAAATAAACCATTGCATCATAGTTATTTGTTAGTGATTTTGAAAATAAATGTGTTGTGCTTGTTGCAGGGTAACAAGGGTGCAGTGACGATACGACTGAGTATATACGGCTGTTCAGTTTGTATAGTGAACTGTCACCTCACTCCACACGATCACCTGTTACAAGAGCGCATACAAGACTACAACAACATTATCAAGGCTCAGCTGTTTCGAGCCAAGGAGACCAGCAACATCTTCTTTCACGAGTTAGTTACTATTCAATGCAAATAACATTATGAGGTCCATTTTATCAATTCAGTACATATTACGAGGGTGAATCAAATATAAACTGGAATTATTGTTTACAATATTTAATTTTAGGAAGTTATATTTTGAGGTTATTTTAATTATATTATTTTTAGTCTGGACATCTTACCTCAATATTAATGTTGATTTGTTCTTGGACATGTTTCAAAACAATTCTGTTTTATCGTCAGCTTTCCCAGACTGGTTTTATTTATGTTGCATTATGTTGCACAACCTGGATTTCGATGTCAGCTCCATCCTGTGGTTGGCTAAAGAACCTCCAAACAAGGTCACGCTCCATCGGAATATCAAAATTCATAACTCTGTTTCTGTTCTTCTGAATATAAATTTTTTCCAAATAGTCAACTCTTTTGTATTTTCTAACTGTTTTAATAATTTAGTGTCTGAATTTATATTATGTTTTTCAGACCAAACATGAGCAGCAACTGCAGATTTTTCAATTTCTCCATTTTTAATATTTCTTATGTGTTCTTTGGTTCTAATTTTTAGATTTCTTTTTGTTTTTCCTATATATATCTTTTCACAACCCATGCATTCAATTTGATATATGGGTTCTGAAAAGATATATATAGGAAAAACAAAAAGAAACCTAAAAATTAGAACCAAAGAACACATAAGAAATATTAAAAATGGGGAAATAGAAAAATCTGCAGTTGCTGCTCATGTTTGGTCTGAAAAACATAATATAAATTCAGACACTAAATTATTAAAACAGTTAGAAAATACAAAAGAGCTGACTATTTGGGGAAAAATTTATATTCAGAAGAACAGAAACAGAGTTATGAATTTTGAAATACCGATGGAGCGTGACCTTGTTTGGAGGTTCTTTGGCCAACCACAGGATGGAGCTGACATCGAAATCCAGGTTGTGCAACATAATGCAACATAAATAAAACCAGTCTGGGAATGCTGACAATAAAACAGAATTGTTTTGAAACATGTCCAAGAACAAATCAACATTAATATTGAGGTAAGATGTCCAGACTAAAAATAATATATTGTTTACAATTTTATTGAATTAACAAAAAAAAATATAAAACCACCACCTCATTTTTCTACATAGTCTCCTGCATTTCCAACACACTTTTGCCATCAAGTTGGAAACTTTTTTGATGGCGTCCTTGAAGAATGAGGGATGATGTGTAGTCAGCCAGTTGCACACGAACTCCTCTACCACTGCATTGTCACCAAACCGCCTTCCTCCCAGGTCTTCTTTCAGTGGCCCAAACAAATGGTAGTCACAGAGTGACAAATCTGAACTGTAAGGAGGATGTTCCAGAGGTGTCCAATGCATTTTCGTCAAATTTTTTTTGTTCCTGGCTGAGGAGCCGAGGAACCCACCTGGCAGACAATTTTCAGAATTTGAGTTCATCACTGATGATGGCTTGAACACTTCCGAAGCTTATTCCAACGTGTGAAGCAATTTCAGAAATTGTTACGTGCCGATCCTCCTCAATAAGGTCCCGTACAGCACAAATGTTGTCTGCAGTGATGCTTGTTCGTTGCCGTCTTTGGTGGGGCTCATTTTCCACTGAATCCTGGCCCGCTAAATTTTTTTGTGCCAATCATACACCTGTGTCTTCGAAAGGGTTGCTTCCCCGAACTGCACATGGAGCCTTCTCAAAATTTCAGAAGGTTTAGTGCCTTCTTTCGCCAAAAACTTAATAATAATGCATTGTGCAACAGACTTGTGTACCTCTTGCTCGCTCATGGCGTACTGAATCAAGCAGCTGCTGTTTGGAGTGCGACACATCAAGATCCCTACTCCAGACACCCCCACCAACTTCCCCTCCAAACCGCAACCTTTTGAGTTCGCTACCAGAGCCTACAGATACAAATTCCGGTTTATATTTGATCCACCCTCATAATACTACACCATCAGCATAAAACTAACAGCTTATTAATACCATTGAGTTGTAGGCCGCCTTCAAGCTCTAAAGATTTACACAGTACTATGATCTGTGTATTGCAGTTATGTGTTTTGGATTGGGGACCTGAACTTCAGGCTGATGGATGGGTTATCAGCTGAAGAAATAGATAATCAAGTGAGGAAAAGTGAAATCACGTGGTTATTAGAGAAAGACCAACTTCGTCATGTGATGGCAAGTGGCGAGGCATTCAGTGAGCTTCATGAACATTTGCCAACGTTTCCTCCGTCTTACAAGTTCGAATTTCATTCCTCTAGATACGATCTCAAGTAAGTAAAACATAAAATCTGACACAACACATTAAAACTAATGTTTCTTCCCTGCTTCCCAAAGTGGTATATGGACTATTAAAAATACCAGGTGTATATAAAAATAATATAGCGATTTTAAAGGTGTTGAATTAACACATTGAGTACCAGGCACTGAGCAGGGCATTTAAACCCACAGGCCAGCCATTTAAATACCCCAGCTACCCTTTTCGTGGCACTTTAGAAAATGGACCATTATTCACAAACTATTAGTCCTAGAAAATTCAAATTTTGTACATACCTAAAGGAGATATCCTAGTAGGATTTGATGGTGAAATAACTTGGGTGATTGACATCACATGGTATCGGCGTATCAATTTCAGGAAGTGGAAGTTCATCTTCACTTTCACTTTGTGAATCTTCTAATTCAGGAATCAGTTCATCTCCTGAGTCATCATTATACAAAATATTCACTAATTCTTCTTCAGTGAGATATTTTTCTTTCGCCATGGTTTCACTCACACACAAACAACAGCGCGATAACGAGAAACATATACGACTGCATTGGAGCCTGGAGTCAAGTTTGGGAGAACGAATTCCATGTGTTGTTTGTTTTAAAAATAAAAGGGGATTCACCGAGGTTAAACGTGTCAAACAGGAATAGAAAATGTACATTTACATGCCATCTATGATCTCCAAGACATACTAAGCCAACACAATATTTAGGCGCCAAATATAAACGCGGTTTGTTCGTGCCCGCTCTAAAACGAGTTAACTGACTGACGGCTGCATACACGATAGTCTCTTTAAATGCCTTAACTGGTTTACCGTACTGAATGTGTTAAGTAACTATGACAAAAACAAAACTCAGGTTAAATGAAAGAGTAACATTCCAGTTTACATTATAAGTTCATAGGTGTTCAATGTGAGCCCCGTTTGTTACATGACACATATCCAACCTGTAGGCTAATTTAATTAAATAAAAATAAAACTTAGTTTTATTTGATTTTCATATTTATTAAGATATAATTCAGTGACAGCTGTTTCGGTACACTGTACCTTCTTCAGACATGTTAACAAATTATGAATTGTGTTATTATAGTACATATCAACTGATCTAAGCAACAATACAACAATAATTTATTTATATATTAAATTTGGGAATTTTTAACATTATAAGATTCAATTAACAAGAATTAAATGAATCGTGATTTCTTCTTACCTCATACTTCTATGTTTTTTTTAAACACAGCTCTGCAGTATCGGCGACCCATTGTCGTCATCGTCAGCTGTTTTCACGACTCTCAATTCTTTCTTTTGCCAATTATCCAAACTGCCATCTGGTGTTCTTTTGAAGGAATTACTCTCCAAACTGCCATCTGTTGTTCTTTTGAATGAATCATTTTCTAAACTGCCATCTGTTGTATTTTTTAAGAACTTTGTAATCAAGCTCGGTTTGTCTGGAATCTCAAAGTTCATGGTTCTAGTATGGTTTTTTTAATATATATTTTTTCCCAAACTATTAAATCCAAAGGTTTGGATAGATGTTTCAAAAGTTTTGCTTCTTTTTCAATTCTATGATGCTCTAACAAACTATGTGCTGCTATAGCTGATTTTTAAAAAAAAACATAGAAGTATGAGGTAAGAAGAAATCACGATTCATTTAATTCTTATGAATAGAACCTCATAATGTTAAAAATTCCCAAATTTAATATATAAACCTTTCTTATATCTTCGTTTCTATTCTTATCCAGCAGAGTATATCCTGCTATATTTCTTAAAAATCTCATCTCAGCTGCTTCCAATCTTTGTTCTTGTCTTTTAGTGATCGTCCAACATTCTGATCCATACATCAATACAGGAACAGCCATTACTTTATAAAATTTAATTCAGTAGTTAAAACATGACATGTAATATGATTTGTCTTTTAATTAGAATTACAGCGGGAGGAAACACTATGAGGTATTTACATTAATAAATGAGTTGGAGAAAATGCTTTAACATCTCACCTCATAAACTTGCGTGTCTTCATAATACCATTTTTAAAAGTATAGTATTACTTCCATCTTCAGTCAAATTCCAACAAAAGGAACTCACAGTTTGGGAAAACTTATGAATTTCGAAATTCCCGCAAATTTTGACCTGATCCAGAGGTTCATCGGTCCACCAACAGAGGGAAGAAGAAGAAGAGTTTCTTCTGATCGACATAACACCAGTCGCCAACAAAGTTCTGAGGATGAGACAGTTATAGTCTCGAAATCGCGATCAACTTAGAAAATTTATATGAGGAGAGGTAAGAAACATTTAATTTCACCATAAATTCCAATCGTCAAACTTGAACTTTCGACAGTTGGAATTTGACTGAAGATGGAAGTAATAGAAATCGGTATCGTGAAGACATGCAACTTTATGAGGTGAGATGTTAAAGCATTTTCTCCAACTCATTCATTAATGATTTGTCTGCCTTCTCATGGCTATAACAAGTAGATTGTAGAGTGTGTTATGTTACAGGCGTCGTCCGTCCTGGACGGACAGAATCCTGTACAAAGTGAATGCAAACGTGTACGAGAACTTAACACTCCACGCAGAACTAGTGTCGTATAGAAGTCTGGAGGACTACATTCAAAGTGATCACAAGCCTGTGGTTGGAGAATTTGTTATTAAGGTAACATGTTATGGAATTTAATTTTTTACTTACTTACTTACTTACTCACTGGCACTATCGAACCCGTAGGTTCATGGCCGCACGGACATAAGCTCTCCATACATCCCTATCCTGAGCTAATGCTTTCCAATCATTCCCTATAATCTACTTCCCTCAAATCATAGTTAATGTTGTTCTCCCACCTCATTCTTGGTCTACCAACTGGGCGTTTTCCTTCTGGCTTTCCTACAAGAAGTTTCCATGCACGTCTTTCATTCCCCATATGCGCAACATGTCCTGCCCATCGCAGTCTACGGGACTTAACTGTTCTTATTATATCTGGCTTCCTATAAAGACCATGTAGTTCATTGTTATGTAGTCTTCTCCATTCACCTGTCTGTTCATCTCTCTTTGGTCCAAAAATTTTCCTAAGAACTTTATTCTCAAATACTCGTAATCTCCTTTCCTCCCTTAAAGTAAGAGTCCATGTTTCGCACCCATATAATATAACTGGTAGAATAATAGTTTTATATATTTTCAGCTTAACGTTTTTTGAAAGGAGTTGGGACATCAAAAGTCTCTGCAATGCATAATAGCATGCATTTCCAGAATTGAGCCTATGTTTAATTTCTTTGTGCATCTCATTCCTATTTGTGATTATTGTTCCTAGGTATTTGAATTCAGCCAATTCCTCAAAATTTCCCTCATTTGTTATTAGCTGTCCATTTCCATTATATAATGTATTTCTACGTGTGACCATATATTTAGTTTTACTGATATTTACTTCCAGTCCTAATTTCTTAGTGTTACTCAATAGTGTGTGCGTGTTGGCCTTTAGTATCTCCTCGCTATCGGCCAGTAGTACTACATCATCAGCATAAACTAACAGCTTATTAATACCATTCAGTTGTAGGCCTTCCTCATTCTCTAAAGATTTAATGGCATGCTCTAGTACAAAATTAAATAGTAGAGGAGATAGTGCATCTCCTTGCTTCATCCCATTCTGGATTTCAAAAGTGTCTGAAAACTGTTTGCCTACACGCACCCTACTCGTTGAGCCATTTAGACACATTCGTATAAGTCTAACTAACTTTTTAGGAATTCCGAACTCCAGCAGGATACTATATAACTTCTCCCTCTTAATTGAATCATATGCTTTTTTGAAGTCTACATATAGTTGATGTACAGTACCATTATATTCCCATTTCTTTTCTAAAATCTGTCTTATACTAAAAATCTGATCTGTTGTAGACCTGTTTCTTCTAAATGCACATTGATGATCTCCTAGAATGTCATCAATATAGGGAGTAAGTCTGCTTACTAATATATTTGTTAGAATTTTGTACGAAGTTGAAAGTAATGAGATGCCCCTATAGTTGTTGCAATCAGTTTTATCTCCTTTCTTATAAATTGGTACGATAATTGATTCCTTCCATTCATCTGGAAGAGCTTCTTTTTCCCAAATCATAGTAAGCAACCAGCGTATCTTGTCCATCAATTTTTCTCCCCCTGATTTTATCAGTTCTGCTGGGATCTCATCTGAACCTGATGCTTTATACATCTTCAATTTTTCAATTGCCATTTCAACCTCTAATGCACTTGGCTCTGCGACTAGCATTTCTGCTGTCTGTAACTTATCCTCCTCAATGTCCTGTTCTGTATGTACATTTAATAGCTGATTAAAATAACTTTTCCATCTATTTAATATACTCTTGGAATCTGCAATCATATCCCCATTTTCATTCCGAATTATGTTTGTTTTAGCCTGAAACCCTTTCTTCTCTATACTAATTCCCTGATATAATTCTCTAATGTTCCTATTTTTTGCATTCATTTCAAGATCATTAATCTTCTCTCTCAAATATTCCCTCTTCTTACTCTTTAGTAACTTGGTGGTTTCCCGTCTAACACTACCCAATTGCTCTAAATTTACCTCATTTGGCTCGTGTAACCATTTCATTTTTGCTAGCTTTCTTTTCTTTACGATGTCGGCACATTCCTCATCAAACCATTTCTTGTTTTGCCTCTTTTTTAAACAACCAATGCTTTCTGATGCTGACAATTTAATAGTATCTCTTATAGCCTCCCATTCTTTATTTATATCAGTTTCTTCTTCGTTTGCCACATTGTCATCTGAAGATTCCAGTACTTCAAATCTATTAGCAATTTTGATTTGGTATTCTTGCCGCATTTCATCATTTTTCAAGTTTTTTATTCATATTTTACAGAATCATCTTTAGCGTTTGTTCCTCTCATAAGCGATAGCCGTTGTCTGATTTTCACTCTGACCAGATGATGATCCGAATTGCAGTCTGCCCCTCTAACTGATGTAACATCGATGATGCTACTGTGCCAGCGTTTATCCACTAATACATGATCTATCTGGTTCCGAGTTTCTCCATCTGGGGACGTCCAGGTGTATTTATGAATATCCTTATGCTGAAATGTTGTGCTCTTAACAATGAGATTCTTTGATGTGGCAAATGTGACTAATCTAACCCCGTTGTCGTTACTATCTTCATGAAGACTGAATTTGCCTATTGTTGGTTTGAATATATCTTCCCGCCCCACTTTTGCATTAAAATCTCCTAAGACAATTTTCATATGATATCGTGAAAGGCTATCAAATAAGCATTCTAATTCATCATAGAACTCATCCTTGATCTTGTCATCTTTATCTTCTGTGGGGGCATGTACATTTACAATTATAAAATCATGTCGTTTACCCTTTAGAATTATGTATGATATCCTATCACTAACAAACTTAATATCTCGGATAGCAGATAGGATCCTCCTTCTGACTAAAAAACCCGTTCCAAATGCAGGTCTTTCTGCACCCCCATAGTATAATGCAAAGCTTCCTGATTCCTGACTACCTTCTCCTGGCCACCTAACTTCCTGTAAAGCGACTATATCCAAGGGCGATTTATCCAATTCCCGCGTTAATATCTCTAGTGCCCCGCTATTGTATAAAGTCCTAACATTCCATGTTCCTAGGAACATGTCCCTGTGTTTGAGCCTTTGGCATGGGTTCCCTGAAGTAGTCCCCGCCCGGAGAACCGAATGGGGGACTATTTGACCTCCGGAAAATTTTACCCCAGTAGAACCCATGTCCGCATTTCTTGACGGTTGTATTTTACGGTGAAAGATCGTCACTCTTTCGACCAAGGTACTTATTTTAATTTTTACAGGAATTAATCACTATGAGGTTTAATTTATGGTGAAATCAAATGTTTCTTACCTCTCCTCATATACATCTTCTAAGTAGATCGCGATTTCGAGACCATAACGGTCTCATCTTCAGTATTACATCTTAATATATCTACATCAGTTAGGAAAAACCAGGTAAGTCTTCAAAGTGATTTTTTACAGGAGAGCAAAAACTAACGGGCTTCCAATATAAACCCGGACCGGCCTCACGGGGTTTCACCCGTCAGGCAGCGCTCTCTCCTCGTCCGCATTTCACTCTGCCAGCCGCTCGTCTTTGAACTAGTCAGTTTACTATCATTCGACAAGATGAGACGTCAGCTGACATTAGAGCAGCGCATTTATGTGTGTAATTGTTATTATAAATACGAATCAGCTTGTTGCGTTCGTGAGGAATTTATTCGGAACTTCCCTGGACAATTACCTCCTACCAGATCGACAATCCACGATCTTGTGACTAAATTTGAGACCACTGGTTCAGTACAAAATAAGAAACACTCGCTCCCCAGATCTAACAGTGTGTGATTTTTATTTGTGGGGTAGCCTGAAAGACAAAAGTGTACAAAACAAATCCGCACACATTGGAAGAACTGAAGAACAACATAAGAAATTAAATCAGAAACTGGACAGTGCCCGAACTACAGCATGTCAATCTAAATGTGTTTACTCGGTATAATGCCTGTTTAACTGCGGGAGGACAACATTTCCAGCATTTTCTTTAAGGTAAGAAACAGTTCAAGGACGGGTGGCAGGCAGGTGAATTGCGGGAGGAAGAGACAGCACTGCATGCCGGGTGAAACTCCGTCAGGCCGGTCCAGTTTTATATTGGAAGCCCTGTAGTTCAATGACTTACATCAAAGAGTGCATAAATCGAAAATTCAATGCTTAATAACACCGTCACTATTCGCTTGACGACTTACCCGTTTTTACCGAACGTGCATCGGACCAAAAGCTATCGGGAGATGTTAATAACTCATTTTTGACCAAAAGTTGACTTACCCGGTTTTTCCTAACTGACGTAGATATAAATTGTTTTAATCAATGTATTTGTAGAGAGTCAGTCACTGCAAAATAATGCTCTGACGTATTCAGAATGTTAAAAAAGGAAGAGCTTGATTTTAATATGATAAAATTAAATAATCAATTGAGTTGGTGTTTACTTGATGAAAATCCATATTTATTAATTAAATAAAAATAAAACTTAGTTTTATTCGATTTTCATATTTATTAAGATATAATTCAGTGACAGCTGTTTCGGTACACTGTACCTTCTTCACACATGTTAACAAATTATGAATTGTGTTATAGTACATATCAACTGATCTGATTGAGGGTCTTTACACTTTTCAGCGGTTGCCCTTTTACCAGCCGGCTGCTGGCCCTTCACATCCACATGTGTCAATCACAGAGGTAGATGATCAACTGCCAGTGTAGGGGTGACATGTGGTTAGCATGTCGAGTCCCCCATCCGTTATAGCTGGTTCCTCAACCTGGAGCCGCTACTTATTGTAGCTACCCAATTGCCTCACGATGCTGGGTGGGCACCGGTCCCATACTGGCCGAAATACCATGAGAAAATTTCTTCCCCCACGGAGACTCGAACCAGCGCAAGTCCCATAGCTCTGTGCCAAGGCTTCCTACCTTAACCGCTCGGCTACGGCACGGGACATCAACTGATCAGATGTGTAATATAACAACACAATTAATAATTTGTTAACATGTGTGAAGAAGGTACAGTGTACCGAAACAGCTGTCACTGAATTATATCTTAATAAATATGAAAATGAAATAAAACTATGTTTTATTTTTATTTAATTAATAAAATTAAATTGATAAAATTGAGGTGAAAAATGACTGTGATTGATCTTGTAGAAGATTTCCGGACTGTTGGCCATGGTCTTGAGGCTTGTAGTTCCCCGACATTTCCCCAGAGACTACGTCCTGCATCCTCAAGGGTCAGTCTCAAGACAACCCTTGAGGATGCCAGACACAGTCTCTGGCGAAACGTTGGGGAACTACAAGCCTCAAGACCACGGCCAAGAGCCCGGAAATCTTCTACAAGATCATCATAGTAACTCCGGCCGTGAAAGCCTAAGTCAATATCTTCTCTTCTTCTTCTTCCTTCCAATTATTAGGCCAAGGCCTGTTATAATCCTATAGAAAATTTTCCCTCCAGTGTTTCATAGGACAGCCCAGTGATCTTCGTCCTCTTGGTATATGATTATAAACAGCTTTGGGGATCCGATTTGAACTCATTCTTTCAAGATGGTGTTTCCAATTTAGTTGGTACTGTTTAATATATTCCAAAATTGGCATAGTCTTCAATTCTTTTAAGATATCGTTGTTCCTTTTCCAATCCCATCTGGTGTAACCCGCTGTTCTGCGCATGAATCTCATTTCACAAGCCGTTATTCTGCTTTCATGTTGTCTTTTTAGTGTCCATGCTTCACTACCATAGGTCAACACTGGTCTAGCCAAAGTGTTATATAAACGTAATCTAGTGTTTTTTTGTACAGTGGATGGTTTCATGCCCTCAGGTGTCCTCATCTAGGGGATATGTGGATGGCGACCACAAGGTGCCCAAGCTGAGCAAA
This sequence comes from Diploptera punctata, assembly GCA_030220185.1. NCBI lineage: Eukaryota > Metazoa > Arthropoda > Insecta > Blattodea > Blaberidae > Diploptera > Diploptera punctata. The sequence goes on along the minus strand of JASPKZ010001238.1, from coordinate 152,231 downwards.
ACATTTCTCCCACTTACTTGTGTTTTGCACTTTTTTAACTTTACTATCTAACCTCTCTTGGTTAACTCTTGTTTTTTCGACCCGACACTATTAGGGCATCCGAAGGCTAGGGAGTCTTTCCTTTCTTCCATTTCTTCCTTCCTTTATATTTTTTTCTTCTCCAGAAAAGCCTGTCCAGAGGCTATGAGATGGCAGCCCCATCACTGGTCTTGCCTTCCTTTGGCCAGCAACCAATCGAAGGGACTATTATTTTGCTTTCAAGTCTTATACGAGAATTTCCCTAAGTCAATATATGTCTATGATTGGTTGTAAATTAAAATCATTGAAATGTGATTGGTCTTTGACTCCCATTTGGGGCATGAGTTAAATAGTCTTTCTAAAGTAAAACAATGTCCAATTCTGGAAAGTGTTAATTTAAAATATGACATGAAAAGATTGTACAATATCTGTATATTTACATTTCAGGTGTTCAGTGATTACTTTGAGAGAGTTGTAGAGTTTCTGCCGGTGGACACTTGGTTTTTAGATGAAGAAAATACAGCATCCTACACACTGTCTGGAGACGTGCAGCCTACACTCTGGGACTGGATTGGTGTTTTTAAAGTAAGAACGTCAATTAATAATTGACTCAATAAATGAATTGAGTCATTTTATGTTGAGTTGTTTTTGACTCACCTCATACTTCTTAACTCCCTGTCAGACTCGAGTTTTGTCACTGCATTTGTGACATTCTCAATACTGTATCACGATCACAACTCAGTTTGTGAGGGAGTTAAGAAGTATGAGGTGAGTCAAAATCAACTCAACATTAATTAAAATAAACCTCATAATAAAGTTGAGTCATTTTCATCTTACCTCATATCATTAATAGTGAGTGGAGAACATATTTTTAACGACTCACCTCATATAATTACAAATTTCTTTGATACCAGCAGTTTCAGACAATATCTTGTCTCTCTTCAGTCATGATTTCCACTGATGAAATTCTCTGGTTGATTTGATTTCTCTATGGACATCACCTCTTGTGCTGCCATCTTTGGTTGGGATTATAAACCAAAGATGGCACCACAAGAGGTGATGTCCTAAGAGAAATCAACAACCAGTGGAAGCCATGACAGAAGTGGGACAAGATATTATCTGAAACTGCCAGTATCAAAGAAATTTGAAATTATATGATATGGTTGGGATTATAAACCAAAGATGGCAGCACAAGAGGTGATGTCCTTAGAGAAATCAACAACCAGAGAATTTCATCAGTGGAAGCCATGACAGAAGAGGGACAAGATATTATCTGAAACCGCCGGTATCAAAAGAATTTGAAATTATATGATATGGTTGGGATTATAAACCAAAGATGGCAGCACAAGAGGTGATGTCCTTAGAGAAATCAACAACCAGAGAATTTCATCAGTGGAAGCCATGACAGAAGAGGGACAAGATATTATCTGAAACCGCCGGTATCAAAAGAATTTGAAATTATATGATATGGTTGGGATTATAAACCAAAGATGGCAGCACAAGAGGTGATGTCCTTAGAGAAATCAACAACCAGAGAATTTCATCAGTGGAAGCCATGACAGAAGAGGGACAAGATATTATCTGAAACCGCCGGTATCAAAAGAATTTGAAATTATATGATATGGTTGGGATTATAAACCAAAGATGGCAGCACAAGAGGTGATGTCCTTAGAGAAATCAACAACCAGAGAATTTCATCAGTGGAAGCCATGACAGAAGAGGGACAAGATATTATCTGAAACCGCCGGTATCAAAAGAATTTGAAATTATATGATATGGTTGGGATTATAAACCAAAGATGGCAGCACAAGAGGTGATGTCCTAAGAGAAATCAACAACCAGAGAATTTCATCAGTGGAAGCCATGACAGAAGAGGGACAAGATATTATCTGAAACCGCCGGCATCAAAAGAATTTGAAATTATATGATATGGTTGGGATTATAAACCAAAGATGGCAGCACAAGAGGTGATGTCCTTAGAGAAATCAACAACCAGAGAATTTCATCAGTGGAAGCCATGACAGAAGAGGGACAAGATATTATCTGAAACCGCCGGCATCAAAAGAATTTGAAATTATATGATATGGTTGGGATTATAAACCAAAGATGGCAGCACAAAAGGTGATGTCCTTAGAGAAATCAACAACCAGAGAATTTGATCAGTGGAAGCCATGACTGAAGAGGGACAAGATATTGTCTGAAACTGCTGGTATCAAAGAAATTTTAAATTATATGAGGTGAGTCGTTAAAAATGTGTTGTCCACTCACTATTAATGATATAACCTCATAATGTTTTCTTCCCAATATTAATTTAAATATTACCTCATATTAGTTGATTTCTTTAGGGCGTGTTGCAAAACATCTCTGTTTTATCTTCAGCTTGTCCAGACTGACGATTCTTATGTTGTCAGCCCTGGATGTCGACTCCTACTCCCTCTTTTTGTGACCCAAACAACTTGCATATCAAATCTCTCTCCTTGGGAATCTCAAAATTCATAGTAAAAATGTATATATTTATTAAATAAAATAAACCTTATAGTTCCACTATCTTTAAATATTGAGAAAAGTCATTTTTGAAGAGAAAAATTATACACCCAGACTGGGGTTTGAACCCAGGACCTTTCGCTTTCTAGGCCAATACTCTACCGACTGAGCTATCTGAGCAAGTTCCAATCTAAATGCAAATTTTTCTCTTACACACACTGTTTATTGCTGTGTGCCAAATGTTACAAAACCTTTGCTTTAGATTGGAATGCTCAGATAGCTCAGTCGGTAGAGTCTGGGCCTAAAAAGCCAAAGGTCCTGGGTTCAAAAGCCAGTCTGAGCATATAATTTTTCTCTTAAAATATGATTTATCCATCATTCAGATGTATGAAATGAATAATAAAGCATTGAAAGAGGCCGTACTGGCTTTATAATGTAATGTAAAATTCCCAATAAAAAGGTCTTCTTAATAAACAAGCCATCATTTGCAAGATCGAAGCAAAGTTTTTATAGCATTTGGCATTCAGGAATTAACGGTGTATATAAGAGAAAAATTCTGGAAATGTGTGCTATTATGCATTGCAGAGACTTTTGATGTCCCAACTCCTTTCAAAAAACGTTAAACTGAAAATATATAAAACTGTTATTCTACCAGTTATATTATATGGGTGCGAAACATGGACTCTTACTTTAAGGGAGGAAAGGAGATTACGAGTATTTGAGAATAAAGTTCTTAGGAAAATGTTTGGACCAAAGAGAGATGAACAGACAGGTGAATGGAGAAGACTACTTAACAATGAACTACATGGTCTTTATAGGAAGCCAGATATAATAAGAACAGTTAAGTCTCGTAGACTGCGATGGGCAGGACATGTTGCACGTATGGGGAATGAAAGACTTGCATGGAAGCTTCTTGTAAGAAAGCCAGAGGGAAAACACTCAGTTGGTAGACCAAGAATGATGTGGGAGAACAACATTAACTATGATCTGAGGGAAGTAGATTATACAGGGAATGATTGGAAAGCATTAGCTCAGGATAGAGATGTATGGAGAGCATATGTCTGTGTGGCCATGAGCCTATGGGTTCGATAGTGCCTGTGAGTAAGTAAGTAAGAATATGTATATAAGAGAGAAAAAATTGCATTTAGATTGGAACTTGCTCAGATAGCTCAGTCAGTAGAGTGTTGGCCTAGAAAGCCAAAGGTCCTGGGTTCAAGTCCTAGTCTGAGCATATAATTTTTCTTAAGGTAGAATATTTTTATCACTCACCTCATATTGTTCTTCTTATTTGATTATAAACTAGTTTCGGAACATAGTTTCTGTTCCATCCTCAGTATCGTCACGACCGTTGTTCTGTCGTCTTGAAGAGCTGTCCTTCTCTCCTTCCATTGGCTGACTGAAAAACCTCGAAACCAGGTCATTCTCACTGGGAATTTCAAAGTTCATTAATTTCTTCTTTTCGCTCTTTTGAATGTAGATCTTTTCCCAAACAGTAAGTTCTTTAGCTTTTCTATTTTAATAATTTAGCTCTTTCTCGATAAGATGTTTTTCAGACCATGCATGGGCAGCCACTGCAGATTTTTCTACTTCCCCTTTCTTGACATTCCTGAGATGTTCTTTCACTCTAGTTTTCAAATTTCTTTTGGTTTTTCCTATGTAGAATTTCTCACATTCTTCACATTTAATTTGATAAATCCCTGATCAGGGATCTCAGGAATGTCAAGAAAGGGGAAGTAGAAAAATCTGCAGTGGCTGCCCATGCATGGTCTGAAAAACATCTTATCGAGAAAGAAGCTAAATTATTAAAACAAATAGAAAAACCTAAAGAACTTACTGTTTCGGAAAAGATCTACATTCAAAAGAGCAAAAAGAAGAAATTAATGAACTTTGAAATTCCTGGTGAGAATGACCTGGTTTCGAGGTTTTTCAGTCAGCCAATGGAAGGAGAGAAGGACAGCTCTTCAAGACGACAGAACAAGGGTTGTGATGATACCGAGGATGGAACAGAAACTATGTTCCGAAACTAGTTCATAATCAAATAAGAAGAACAATATGAGGTGAGTGATAAAAATATTCTACCTTAATGAATATACCTCATAGTGAGAATTCCTAAAATAAGTAAATATAATTTTTCTCTTCAAAAATGTTTTGAAACTTATGGTGCTTCAATGTGAATTTCTTGAATTTAACTTTTTTTTCTGATGTTTTATTTTCAGGATGGGTTCTCAAGTCTGGAGGACTATCTGTGTTACGTGTATGCTGTAAAAAGCAGTGTTAGTGGAAATGGAAATTCTCGAGTGAAGCAAGTAATATTTCCAGACACAGCAGTGCGTGCGCCTGGGCCTTATCGACTGTTATACTTCAGTCACAATTCAGGGAGCGTGTTGGGCATGAGTGACGTGTTTCAAGTGGTTCAGCGAGACAATGGTCAGGTGACTCAGTTTGTATGCAGGGAGGGATATTAAGTGCAAATGTATCGCAGCCAAAATCACGTATCTCAACTTTTATTAATTTTTAGTTTTTCTTACCATATCAATGTTTGGTGGTCATTGTACCTTGTAAGCAGATTAGTCATATCTGTAGAGAAAGTCGAGAAAATTGCTAATCCCGGTTCAAGCATTAATTTTTCATAAGTAATGTCTCGAGTGATTTCCAAATTATCATTAAACTCTTGAGTCACGAGTGAATTTATTTAGAGAATTTATATATCAAATTTGGGAATTTTTAACATTATGAGGTTCAATTCATAAAAATTAAATGAATCATGATGGAAAAAGAAGCAAAACTTTTGGAACATCTATCCAAACCTTTGGATTTAACAGTTGGGAAAAAATATATGTTCAGAAAAACCATACTAGAACCATAAACTTTGAGGTTCCAGACAAACCGAGCTTGATTACAAAGTTCTTAAAAAATACAACAGATGGCAATTTAGAAAATGATTCCTTCAAAAGAACACCAGATGGCAGTTTGGATAATTACTGGCAAAAGAAAAAATTGACAGTCGTGAAAATAGCTGAAGATGGTGACAATGGGTCGCTGATACTGCAGTGCTGTGTTTAAAAAAACATAGAAGAATGAGATAAGAATTCACGATTCATTTAATTTTTATTATCTAGAGAATTTGGAAATCAAGAGTGGCATTTGTTAGGACTATTTAACAAATAAAATTAAGCTGTTTACTCACAAATCATTATTTGAATATAGTTACAGGTGATGTTTTTATTATTAATTTAACACTTCTCACTGAAGGATAAATTGTATAAAAAATAAAGTAAAGTCAAAAAAACTTATGAAAACCAACAAAAATGAAAAAAATTGATGTTAATAAAAAATCAGAAATATATCAAAATGTGCAGATTGTGATAAAGTCTACATAGGGAAAACAAAGAGAAATTTAAACATTAGAGCTAAAGAACACATAAGAAATGTAAAAATGGGAGAAGTGGAAAAATCTGCAGTAGCAGCTCATGTTTGGACAGAGAAACACAAAATAAATATAAATACAAAATTATTAAAACAGTTAGAAAATACCAATGAACTCACAATATGGGAAAAAATCTATATACAGAAGAACAAGGAGAAAATTATGAACTTCGAAATTCTTGGAGAGAGGAGCCTCATTACCAAGTTCTTTGGAACACAGATCCAGGGCCGACAACTTGAAGAAAAGAAAAAAACCAGTTTGTAAACAAGCTGAAGATGGAGCAATAGCTTTGAAACGATCGTCCAACAAAATAAACATATGAGGTAAGAATGTTAAAAAAATACAAACTCAAATATTTGTAAATTAAATAAAAATAAAACGTAATTTTATTTGATTTTCATATTTATTACATAATTCAGTGACAGCTGTTTCAGTACACTGTACCTTTCAGACATGTTAACAAATTATGAATTGTGTTCCAACTGATCTAAGCAACAATACAACAATATTTATTAAAAATCATCGGAGAACATATTGTTTAAATAACTCACCTCATAGGATTCATGCTTCCATGATACCGCGATTTCAAACATAATCATGTTCATCGTCAGCCATAACTCCGACTCGGTGAGTCGGAGTTATGGCTGACGATGAACATGATTATGTTTGAAATCGCGGTATCATGGAAGCATGAATCCTATGAGGTGAGTTATTTAAACAATATGTTCTCCGATGAATTTGAATGATTATACCTCATAATGTTTACTTCCCAACATTAATTTAATATAACCAACTCAATTGATTATCAAATATTTGTGTTCTATGATATATTTTTTTTATAATTTCCCCATATCATTACATCGTCTGTGAAGATAAAGGTTTTAATATCTCGTTTCTTGCCTTCCCCTACAACTATATTTGTATTTTCATCCATTATGGCATTGAACAAAATAGGTGATATAGGTGATAACACATTCTCTTGTCTAACTCCAACATTTGTTTTAAACTGTTAAAATTTAGTTATAATATGAGGTAAAGTGAACAGAATTTGTTTTACCTCATTACCTCAATCAAATTATACCTCATACTGATATTTCCTATAAGACTTCAAAGTTGAGATATGTCTTTTTGGCTTAAGAGTGGAGTTTAAGATGACCTCACATTATGTAGACAATGTTATGCATCATCCAGCTAGTGCCATTTTTTATTTAATTGAGATTTTGATGCCATCTGTTGCACTGTCTCATGAAGTAAGTGTCCGAAAACTTTTAGCACCAAATCTTTAAATATAGCCTTGTTATTAAAGAAAATGTAAATGCCATCAGTCCTATCAGAGATTCTATGTTCTACAACAAACGGCTATGAAACCAGATCTTCATAAATGCTAATCAGAATTTTGCATCATGCAGCTAAGTGCCAATGTTCTGGCTGTTAGATTGTTGATGCATAACTGTCAAACAAGGGAAGTAACTTCTAGTATCCAGTATTCTTAGTTTGGCGCTACAATAAATAGTGAAGATTAATATTTAATTTAAGGAAGTGATATTTTGAGGTTATTTTAATTATATTATTCTTAGTCTCTTCATCTTACCTCAATATTAATGTTGATTTGTTTTTGTACATGTTTCAAAACAGGACAAGCTGACGATAAAACACAATTGTTTTGAAACATGTACAAGAACAAATCAACATCAATATTGAGGTAAGATGATGAGACTAAAAATAATATAATTAAGCGGAGATTGACTTAAACTTTAATATATTTTTCTCGAAACTTACATAATGGTGCATAGCTGGTTGATTCATAATGCCGTCCATGTATCAGGTGGAATTTCAGTCAATATGGGACCAGTGCCCACCCAGCATCATAAGGGATTTGTGTAGCTGCAGTAAGTAGAGGCTCCAAGTTGAGAGAACCTTCTATAATCACCTCTATACTGGCTGGATGATTGTCCACATCTGTTATCAACACATGTAGATGTGAGGCCAGCAGCTGACTGGTAGTTCAAGGATCTTTATAAGTGTGTAATTAATATTTCAACACAAAGTACCGCTATGAGTTTTTATTTATGTAAAATTTTATCGCTCACCTCATATTTTTCTTCTTATTAGACTGCTTTCTGCACCTTGTTTGGTACCATCTTCAGTATTTCCATGACCGTTGTTTTGTTGTGTCCCGTGCCGTTCATGAGTTACTTGGAGTGTCAAATCACTAAAGCATACCCATGGATGTTTAAGACTTGGTACAGATATGTGGATGATATTTTTGCAATAATAAATTTTAAGGATATTGAAGATGCTCTTAAATTATTAAACCTTCAGGATGAGTCAGTAAAGTTTACCGTTGAATTAGAAAAAGAAAACAAAATTCCTTTTTTGGATTTATGTATAATTAGGAATGATCAAACACTGAAAATTGAATTTGATATATTTAGAAAAGGAACTCATACAGATAATTACATTAAATCATCAGGCTTCAATCACATTGCTCATAAGCATGCAATATTCAATAGCTTAATTTACAGATTGACAAATGTACCATTAAACGAAGAAAATTTCAATAAAGAGTTTAAACATATCTTAAACACTGCTAGATTAAATGGTTTTGATAAAGAATTAATTATAAATAAGTTGAAGAAATTCAAACACAATAAAAGACTTAATGAATATACTACTCTACAAAATTGCAAAGAAAAGAAAAAAATACAAGAAAATTACTTACCATCCTGAAATGCATAGGAAATTTCAAAAAATTTTTGACAAATACAACATTTCTTTGGCACCAATAAATAAATTTAGTCTGGGTAATCTTCTAAGTACCAATAAAAAAGTCAATGTTCCAGACAGTAAGAAATCTGGAATTTATCAAATAAATTGTGAAGATTGCAATAAAGTTTATATAGGAAAAACAAAAAGGAATTTGGAAATTCGGACAAAAGAACATTTCAGAAATATTAAAAATTGTGAAATTGAAAAATCTGCAATTGCTGCACATAGTTTATTAGAACATCATAAAATTGGAAGAAAAGCTAAACTTTTAAAACAAGTAGAGAAACCTTTGGAATTGACAGTTTGGGAAAAAATATACATTCAGAAAAAAACAAAAATAGATCAATGAATTTTGATATCCCTAACGAAATTACATTGATTTCGAAGTTCATAAATTCAACCATAGATGGCAGCACTGAAGATGGCGACAATAGAATAGTTGACGGCCGAAGAATTTCATCAGTCGGAGTTATGGCTGACGATGAACATGATTATGTTTGAAATCGCGATATCATGGAAGCATGAATCCTATGAGGTGAGTTGTTTAAACAATATGTTCTCCGATGAATTTTAATGATTATACCTCATAATGTTTACTTCCCAACATTAATTAAATATACTGATTTTATTGTTTCAATTATTTATTGTAGCTACACAAATTCTTGACGATGCTGAGTGTGTACTGGTCCCATACTGACAAAAATTCCATGAGAAAATTTCTTTTCCCACGGGGACTCAAGTCCTAAGCTCTGCACCAAGGCATGATGCCTTAACTACTTGGTTACAGACTACAAGTGTTACAACTGCTAACCATATTTATAAACCAGATGGCACCAATACCTCAATTTAGAAAAAAAAATTGATTGGTCAGTTTTGATTTTGACTCTGTGAAGTTACACTTTATCTGCTCTTAGAGTGACCCTAACATAAACAAATGCCAATTGCATCCTTCCGCCATTCGCGCCACAATTACTGTCACATTGACAGGGAGCACGTGTGAAGTATATAAGACATATGATCGTTGAAAGGGGTAGAATACAAGAAAGCTGGTGAGATTTTTCACTGAACTTGTGAAATACATTTAAAATAACTGTTTTTTGACCACTAGTTAAAGGTTTGCCAGACTTGTGTTTTAAAAATTTAGATGGCGACACAGCAACAGAAGGCTCGACACCTTCAACCATTTTGTTGCATCAGAATCGACTGAAGCATGACTCAAATGCATCATCCATATGTAATAAACTATTTTAAGTTGTAATTATTGATTAGGTATATTTTAGAATATTTTCTGTGTTTTGAATATTATTATTTTTAATTCTCGAAGAATAACAAGTATATTCAGAGGACATATCTTTGATTTAATGAAGGGAACTACTTTTTTGCGTACTTATTGCTTCTATATCATATGTCGGTGTCCATAACCAATGAAAAGCGAGCAGGTCACATGGTTTTGTTTTGACGAGGATCACTTTAAGAGTGGATAGTCTTTAGAAAGATGGCAGATCTGGAAATTGTCTACTTAATTTTCTTAGAAAGATATCCCATAAATATCATATGTTTGTCTGAAGAACATTGTTTGGGACAGGATTTGTCTGGGATGGTTTAATTGGTGTTCAGGAAAAGATATGAGGACTAAATTGTTGCTCGGGACTAGCTCAGGTCAGGGTTCGGTAAGAGCTGGATTCTTATCAAAGGTGACGCAAGGAAGATTAACATGATACGTTAATAGGAAATCACTGGAGACTGTCGTGGAGTTAACACAGTTGACTACTTTATTCACCTATATGTATACACTGGTCGGCCTTCCGACTATTTTCTAGAGCTCCAAAGCACAATGTAGGAGATGATCTAGCAATGTGCCCTGTTTGAAGTAAGGCTAACCACTAACTGATGTGTGCACTGTTCGAAGTAAGGCCAGCAACTAACTGATCTATTAGGCTGAGGGCCAACAACTAACTGATGTGCGATTCTCCTCGCGACTAATTTATTTGGGTATTAGGTATTTTGTGATCCCGCCCACACGTGCTTTGGACCTCCTTACAAATTAACCAATTTTACAAGTTTTGGGGCTGGTTTACGCCCATTCTCCATTACTGATGGATGTTCAAATCTCCCATATATTTTTTCTTACGTTGGTAGAATAATTATATTTATTTTCGTATAACGACTTGCTAATGTCACGTCTCCGATAAAGACGTCACCTGTCATGTCAATATCTTATTGTGTGAAATGTCACCTGTTAGCTTGGGGATTTGTGTCGAGTTTGACAGGTAGCTACCTTGCTGAGTCTTTTGTTACAAAGGGACAGTTCAGATTCTTTTCCCCATTGTATTCGGCACGCTGCCACTGGAAAACCCATGCGTTATACCTGCCTTGCTTGAGTAATAACTTTATGATGAATTTAATTTATTAAGCTGTATATCAAAATCGTATATTGTTCTAGTTATCAATTTATTTCTATTTCTATTATACTAAAAATTGTTCCCTGATTATTTTGAATATAAACTCGGTATAATTTGGATTGTTATTACTCTTTTTATATTTTGGCCTATGTTATATTTGATTAGGATACCTTTTTATTGTTAGATACTAGGAAACAATGCCTGGACCTAATATCGGTACACGTTGGTGAGCGATCATAACCTCCTAATTCATTTCAACTGTAAAACGTGTATTTTTACAAAGCCTCGTGGGATAGTGGTCAGCATTGCTGACTACTGTTCATGAGGTCCTGGGTTTGATTCCTGGTCAAACCATAGGAATTTTTCCTCAAAGGGAATTATTGCTGTGGTTGCCCATGGTCTGGAATTTCGGTTAAGTTTAGGTTAAGAACTCTCCTGGTGCTTCATTATAATTTATCACCCATCACATTGTCGAGGTAACATAACCCCACCTTCCAGGTGCCACAATCTAAGAAATGGATTACAATTCTGCCAATGCCAGCGGAGAAAGCCAGAAATGTCATGAACGACAACCTGGTGGCATTAGACAAAAAACAAATAAAACATTAATAAATGAGTTGGAGAAAATGTTTTAACATCTCACCTCACAAAGTTGCATGTCTTCACGATACCAGTTTCAAAAGTATAGTATTACTTCCATCTTCAGTCAAATTCCAACTGTTGAAATTTCATCGTTAACATCATCTTCTGAACTGCCATCTGGTGTAGATTTTATGAACTTGGAGATTAAATTATTCTCGTCAGGGATAGATCAACCTGCACTTGAACACAGAATATTTGTTAAAATCAATATGGCTGCCATGTCTTCATGTAGTTCAATTTGTGAAAAAAAAATTGAAATTATTGTTAGAAAACACGTATAAATCATTGTATATAGTGGGAAATAATTTGAAAAATGAAGCCCTAAGAATAAAATTTGACAGGAGTTTATGAAGTAATTTAAGGTCATGTCACACATTGTAAAATTTAGCTCAAGAGTTCTATTTAAGAACACTTTTAATGTTAAATTTATAATAAAACATTGGTATTATAAAAAAAACTCCCAAGCGCGACAGGCCTAGAAGGCCCTTGGCGTACCAGCCAGTTGCTGGCCTCACATCCACATGTGTTAATCACAGAGGTAGATGATATCTAGCCAGTGTAGGGGTGACATGTGGTCAGCGTGTTTGGTCCCCCAGCCGTTATAACTGGTCTTCTCAACCTGGAGTCACTACTTATTGTAGCTACCAAATGCCTCATGATGCTGGGTGGGAACTGGTCCCATACTGACCGAAATTCCATGAGAAAATTTCTTCCACCATGGAGACCCGAACCAGCGTAAGTCCCATAGCTCTGCGCCAAGGCTTCCTGCCTTAACCACTCGGGGCTACGGCGTGGAATCATTGGTATTATTAAATGACTTAAAAAATTAAAAGATTCCCAAATATGTCTTCTTAATATAGGAGCCGCCATTTGCAAAGATAGAAGCAAAGGCTTCAAAGCATTTGGTGGCCGGGAATTACAACGTATATAGAGAAAAATTTGCGTTTAGATCGGTACTTGCTCAGGTAGCTCAAATGGTAGAGCACTTGGACTAGAAAACCAAGGGTCCCGGGTTCAAGTCCCGGTCTGAGCGTATAATTTTTCTCTTGAAATATGAGTATAAAATTTGGCAGGAATTTATTGAGGAATTAAAAAGGTCTTGCCACTTGTTGCAAAGATGAGCTTGTAATTTTTTATGAGTTACTTTTTGTCTGCCTTCACAACTGAGTGCTCCTAAACATGTCGTTTTGTGTATCGTGCATGACTTTTTTTTCAGATTCTGCATGTATTTTACTATAACAGAAAGACTTCATATGATTTTTAATAACGAAGTGTTTTGCAACAGGCGAAGAAAGCTGTGCAGAATGCAAAATTATGTTTTAAAGACAGAAAAAAAAAGCTACTGTGATTTCAAACTCTGACTTCAATCAGGTGCCTCTTTATTTCTAATTGAATTTATATATGCAATAAAACAATTGTTGAAACTTTGAAATTCATTGAAGAACATTTTTTGACAACTCGCCTCATAATTTTCATGTTTTCATGTAAAAGTAAACATTATGAGGTGATAAATTATATTTGAAGAGAAAAATTTTTTTCGCCTAGACCGGGACTCGAACCCGGGACCCTTGGCTTTCCGGGCCAAGTGCTCTACCAACTGAGCTATCGAGGCGAGTTACGATCTAGAAGCAAATTTTTCTCTTATATACGTTGTAATTCCCTATCGCCAAGGGTCCCGGGTTCGAGTCCCGGTCTAGACGAAAATTTTTCTCTTTAAATATAATTTATCTTTCATTGAGAAATGTTAAATCAATAATAAAAACATTATGAGGTGAGTTGTCAAAAAATGTTCTCTGATGAATTTCAGTGATTATACCTCATAATTAGTAAATTAATGAGTCATTTTTTAACATCTTACCTCATATTTTATGTTTCTTCAAACACGGGAACTAGTTTTCAAGAGAAGGATCTCTCTCATTTTCAACCAACATTATTACTACTGGATTTTCGTTAGAATCTCCATCAACGAAAATCTGTCATAATGTCGGTTGAAAATGACAGAGATCCTTCTCTCGAAAACTAGTTCCCGTGTTTGAAGAAACATAAAATATGAGGTAAGATTGTTTATTTTTTTCTTTCACTCACCTCATATTTCATAACTCCTAGCAGACCCAGGGTTTCGTCACATCATTTGTGACATTCTCAATGCTGTGTCACGTTCACAACTGACATCCAATGGCCTTCTTGGACGTCAGTTGTGAATGTGACACAGCATTGAGAATGTCACAAATGATGTGACGAAACCCTGGGTCTGCAAGGAGTTATGAAGTATGAGGTGAGTGAAAGAAAAAATAAACAATATTAAAAAAACTCATAGTGTTATTTCCTATCTACATAACTTAATGGGGTAAGATGTTAAAAAATGACTGATTAATTTACGAATTAAGAACCTCATAATGTCATTTCCCATATTTAACTATGAATACCTCATAATGTTTAATTCCCAACATTAATTTATTATAATTGTTTAAACATTTAATTCTTAAAAGTTTATGTTGAGATATTTATTAGTTTTATCAAATACATAAATTTCATAGCATAATTAACTAACTCACAGACTTTATTGAACCCAGAAGTTCATGGCCATGCCAACTTAAGCTCTCTAACTAACTCACTGGTAATATCGGACCTATAGGCTCATGGCCACACACACACAAAATCTCCATACATCCGTATCTTGAGCTAGTGTTTTCCAATCATATCCTGCATAATCTATTTTGTCAAATCATGTTAAGTGTTATTCTCCTACCTCATTCTTGGGCTGCCTACTGGGTGCTTTCTTTCTGGTTTTCCTACAAGGAGCTTTAAAAATATATTGGTAAAACATTGGTGGAATCTGTTGCAATGTATGGAAGTGAGGTATGGACAATCAATAAGTACTACAAGAATAGACTAATAGCTCTAGAAATGGATTATTTATGCAGAAGTGCCAGAAAGTCAAAATTAGAACATGTCACAAATAAGGAAATTAGAAACATAATGGAAGCAGAAGAAAGCATAATTGAAAGAATTGAGGAGAAGGAATTAAAGTGGTTAGGACATGTTTTAAGAATGGAAGAAGAACGATGGCCGAAGCAATTATATCAATGGCATCCGAACAGAAGGAAGAAAAGAGGGAGACCAAAGTTAACATGGAAGGAAAACATGAAGACAGTAATGCAAGCAAGAGGGCTAAGCATTGAAGATGTCCAAGATTGTAGGCTTTCGAGGTTTGGCACGGGAAGACGGCAGCAGCTGTAAAAACCCGAAGATAGATAGATAGATAGAGCTTTCATTTCCCATTTGTGCGACATGTCCTGCTCATCGCAGTCTACGAGCCATAACTTTTCTTATTATATTTGGTTTCCCATAAAGGAAACATAGCTCACTTTTATTGTATAGTCTTCTCCATTCACCTGTCTGTTCATTTCTCTTTGGTCCAAAAATTTTCCTAAGAAATTTATTCTCAAATACTCATAATCTTTTCTCCTCTCTTGTTTCACATCCATATAATGTAATTGGGAGAATAACAGTTTTATATATTTTCAGTTTAATGTTTTTTGAGAGACGTTGGGATGACAAGAGTCTCTGCAATATATAAAAGCATGCATTTCCAGAATTGAAAATGTTCCAAATACTATGAAATGTTATAAAAAATGGAAAAAGTATATAGTGCAACAATGTCATATGACCGTTGTATAGAAAAACATAGAGTAACCTCGATGCTTTTATTATTCATTTCATACATCTCAGTGATGCATAAATTATATTTGAAGAAAAAAATTATATAATAATTAAATGAATCGTGATTTTTTCTTACCTCATACATCTATGTTTCTTTAAACACAGCACTGCAGTATCGGCGACACTTTGTCGTCGTCAGCTGTTTTCACGACTGTCAATTTTTTCTCCTTTTTGCCAGATGGCAGTCTAGATAATTACCGGCAAAAAGGAGAAAAAATTGACAGTCGTGAAAACAGCTGACGATGGCGACAAAGTGTCGCCGATACTGCAGTGCTGTGTTTAAAGAAACATAGATGTATGAGGTAAGAAAAAATCACGATTCATTTAATTATTATTAATTGAACCTCATAATGTTAAAAATTCCCAAATTTAATATATAAAAAAAATTATATGTTCAGACCAGGGTTTGAACCCAGGACCTTTCGCTTTCTGTGCAAATTTCCCAATAAAAAAGTATTCTTAATAAAGAAGCTGCCATTTGCAAGATCGAAGCAATGGTTTTGTAACATTTGGTGCTTGGGAATTAACAGTGTATATAAGAGAAGAATTTGTGTTTAGATTGGAGTTTCTCAGATAGCTCAGTTGGTAGAGCATTCGCATAGAAAGCAATAGGTCCTAGGTTCAATCCCAAGTCTTAGCGTTTTTTTTTTCTGGTATAATAGAGTATTTTAAAATACAATAGGAAGTAACATTAAGGTTTATTATATTTGAATAGAAAAATTTTTGCCTAGACCGAGACTCGAACCCGGGACCTTTGGCTTGCTGGGCCAAATGCTCTACCAACTGAGCTACCGAGGCGAGTTGCGATCTAGATGCAAATTTTTCTCTTATATACATTGTAATTCCCTAACACCAAATGATTTTGAAACCATTGCTTCTTAGTTAAGAAGACATACATTGAATCGCCTTGGTAGCTCAGTTGGTAGAGCATTTGGCCCGGCAAGCCAAAGGTTCCGGGTTTGAGTCTCAGTCTAGGCGAAAATTGTTCTCTTCAAATATAATATATCTTTCAGTGAGAAGTGTTAAATTAATAATAAAAACAACATTAAGGTTTGTTTAATAATTAAAACATTTTGTTTGTTCATTCTTACCTCTTATAGTTGTTTTTGTCGAACATATGTTTCAGGGATTCTTAACTCCATCGTCAGTGATTACAGACATAGTCTGTAAGAATGAACAGACAAAATGTTTTAATTATTATAATAGAGTAACCTATTCTGAAGTTGAGCCAAGTTTTTATTATATTTTGTGAGTTGTCAGGTTTTTCACCCACGACTGTCAATTTGGCATCAAATTATTTTCCATACACGTAAATGCATGTCTTCTTGAGTAGAAGAAAACAAAAACTATACTAGTGTGTTTTACATCCTCATTTAGAGCTTAGAAATCAAGCTCGAGAAATGAATACGGTATATGATCTCTGAATTAATTACAAGCCTGTTAATGGTGCCTTTTGTAGAAAATTAGTTCTAGCAAATTTATCTCGCCACATTGTAGTCTGACTGGTGAATTAAGACAATCTTCCTGCATTTATTTATCTCGCCACATTGTAGTCTGACTGGTGAATTAAGAGAATCTTCCTGCATTTATTTTGACCAAACAGAGAGTAAGACCAAGTAACTGAGGTTTAAAAAGAATATGTCAATGCTATAGTACATAGATTGTAACTTTAATAGTGGCAACTATGTTCCAGGTTGCCAAATTCCAGTAATCATAAATCCTTTGTTCTTTGCCTGTCGTCATAGTTTTATTATCTGCCTGCTTATTTCCTGTAGTCTTTCGAGTATTTAAAGTTTCCCCCATTATAGGTTACCAGCCTATAGTTGGGTAAGTCCAGTGGTGGGGTTGCCACCTCAATGCCTCTTGGACAGGCATGCTTTTCTGTAGGGGATGCTCCCCTAGCCTTTGAAGTTTCTCCTTCTCCGCAAGGCAGCGGTTCCTCTCTCTTTTCCTGAGTGAGGGTAGGGTGCCTCTTCTGCCAAATCTGCCGTATTAAGGGTATCCCTCTCCGCCTTCATTCCGTTGAGGTCTTCACCGTTCCCTGGTAAGGGGCACTCACATGGTACTATCAGCCGGGCCAGCTGAACCAAGGTTTTTTTTTACGAGGTGTTACTTCTCCCCCTCTTCCTTTCTCATCCGGGCTTGGGACCAGCAATGTCGGAATGGCAACTATTTATTTATTATTAATTAAATAAAAATAAAACTTAGTTTTATTTGATTTTCATATTTATTAAGATATAATTCGGTGACAGCTGTTTCGGTACACTGTACCTTCTTCAGACATGTTAACAAATTATGAATTGTGTTCCAACTGATCTAAGCAACAATACAACAATAATTTATTTAAATTTTTAAATTTAACAAAGGTGATTCATTCATATCAAGTTGAGAATTTAGCAGTTTATTACAACTTTTCAATTTATTTATTTCTACAGCCTCCAAAAGGTCCAACTTCTTACCCTTATCACAAACATGTAAAATTTCAAAATTTGGATCGAAACAATGATTAAATTGGAATAGGTGGTTTGTGATAAGGGTAAGAAGATGGAGCAATAGCTTTGAAACGATCGTCCAACAAAATAAACATATGAGGTAAGAATGTTAAAGAATACAAACTCAAATATATGGTTATATTATTTTTGGTCTGGACATCTTACCTCAATATTAATGTTGATTTGTTCTTGGACATGTTTCAAAACAATTCTGTTTTATCGTCAGCTTTCCCAGACGATAAAACAGAATTGTTTTGAAACATGTCCAAGAACAAATCAACATTAATATTGAGGTAAGATGTCCAGACCAAAAATAATATAATTAAAATAACCTCAAAATATAACTTCCTAAAATTAAATATCAAATATATGGATTTATATATTTGTAATTTGATATCTATTGTTATGTTCTTATCCCACAAAACTCCAAGATAATACATATTTTTTTATTTTCTTTATTTCGGTCTTAAAGAGCAAATTACGTATTCTTACAGGCTTAAAGGTAAACCATTATTTGACCAATTAAAATGCACTCGTACACCTGCTTCGTATACAGTACAACTGGAACTTACTTCGGATAATTTGGTTCATGGTGTGTAATATTTTAAATTTTAGTGCCTTTTTATGCCAGAAACCAATTTCATTTCCAAGTATCCCACAATGTGCTGATATCTCCAAGCGTGTCAGGCCTAGAAGGCCTTTAGCCTACCAGCCGGCTGTTGGCCTCACATGCACATGTGTTAATCACAGAGGTATACGATCATCTAGCCAGTGTAGGGGTGACATGTGGTCAGCTTGTCGGGTCCCCCAGCCATTATAGCTGGTCTTCTCAACCTGGAGTCACTACTTATTGTAGCTACCCAAATCCCTCACGATGCTGGGTGGGCACCAGTCCTATACTGGCCGAAATTCCATGAGAACATTTCTTCCTCTATGGGGACTCGAACCAATGCAAGTCCTGTAGCTCTGTGCCAAGGCATCTTGCCTTAACCATGATTTCTTCCTCTTCTTCGGCTTTCCTCCAGTTACAGATTTGCCGTCTTCCGTTTCCATTTATCTCTAACATTCCAATCACCCTCTTCCAAATTCCTATCATCCATTATAGTTCTGACGTAGCTTTTCCATTTCCATCTTGGTCTGCCACGTTTATTTCTTCCAGGGGGTGACCACTGGTATATATTTTTTCGCCATCTTTCATTTTCCATTCTTTATACATGGCCATACTATTTAAGTGTTTGATTTTCAATCCTCTTAACAACAGATGTGGTGACATTCATTTCTCTCCAAAGGAATTCATTTCTTATTTTATCCTGTCTTATTTTTTGGAGGCTTCTTCTAAAATAATCAAATTCAACTATTCTAATTTTATTCTTTTGTAATTCCGTCAAAGACCAAGTTTCGCTTCCATATGACAAAATATTCTGTATTATGCTCTCATAAATTTTCATTTTAGTTTGCTTTGTAATATTTTTGTTCCAAATTATTCCATGTAATGTCTCAGTTGCATTTTATGCCATTGTAATTTTAGTCTGTACATCTCTCTCACAGGTACCTAAACTTGTAATTATTGACACAAGATATTTAAAAAAATTCACATTTTTTTATTTTTCCTGTTTCAAGTATGAGGTCATCCACAACCTTTCCCAAACACATATATTCTGTTTTCTGTAAATTTATATTCAGTCCCCATTTTTTATATTCTTCCATTAGTTTATTTATCATATATTTCATATCATCTTCATCCCCTGCAAAAATTATTTGATCATCTGCAAACAACAACATGATATCTGTGACAGAACATTTATGCCATTTTAAAAAAAGGCTAGCCCACAGGGAACTAAACACGCAAATCCCAACACACAGTGCATTGCCTTAACAAACTATGCTATGGATCACATCCTGATATCTTCGCAGGAAGATTATCTTAACTCATCGAACAGACTACAACATATTTTTCGGTAAAAATTAGATGCACAGATATCAGAAAACTACAATTTGTACTTGTGCAATAGTAAGCTATATTTGTGTTTTAATCATTCCACACAGTTAATTTACAATAATATTGTATCAGTAAAGTGCTTAGGATTGTACATAGATAATTATTGTACATTGTTGTAAAGTATTGTAAAGAGATTGTACTTTAGTCTGATGACTTTGGTTGTAGTGTTTAGATTGTTGTAGTTACAATATTTTTGTATTTCATTGGTTCATTATTTTAGTTCTTAGTTCACGAACAAAAAAAAATAAATCTTAAATTTTTTTCCTTTACCTTGTGTTATGTCAAATATTAAAAAGACATCTCTTTAGACCTTAAATAAAGTTAAAAAGCAAGTGTACAGTTTGTTGTCTTTACAGATCGTTACAACTGACATTGTCTCTTTGTTCCCAGTTTACATTTCATTCTGTCTGTGCACTCCTTTTCTTGTAATCCCCATCCTTTCATGGCGCAGGCAAGAAAATAGTATATTACGATGCAAGGCTGGGAAGTGGTTTTTACAGTATTGAAGAAAAATGTTTAATTTCCGAGATTCTGTAAAATACTTTACAAACGTGCATTGTACATTATTTTTTGCGCGAAGGTGTTTTCAAAATAATAATCCTTCTTTGTAAGTCCGTGTTTTCCCTTTACAGAGAATTAGGCGCTCTCCCCCTATAGAGAAGAATTTGAACCATACTAATTTAGTTACACTTGTTTTCGTATAGATGTCATTTGAGTGGTCCGTGGTCAGCGTTCCGTCTCATACTGACATCTAGGAAACCAAGGTAGTACTAGGACGGGAAAATTCGGTAAGTTTTGCTTAGAGGTTTTTTCATTCAGGCTTAAGGATTTTTTTTACGAGCCTGAAAATCTTCAGACTCGGGACCACGGCTTAAAGTCTCTCCCGGAGGACTTGCTCCTTGGATTTTTCCATCCTAAAAATAAATCTATCGACCCCGGCCGGGTTTGAATCCGCGACCCTCTGGACCAGAGGCAAGGAGCATAACCACTAGTCCACCGCGGCCGATGTAATAATTAATAGTAAAATAATATATTTGTGTCCCGCGCCGTAGCCGAGTGGTTAAGGCAGGAAGCCTTGGCGCAGAGCTACGGGACTTGCGCTGGTTCGAGTCTCCATGGGGGAAGAAATTTTCTCATGGTATTTCGGCCAGTATGGGACCGGTGCCCACCCAGCATCGTGAGGCAATTTGGTAGCTACAATAAGTAGCGGCTCCAGGTTGAGGAACCAGCTATAACGGCTGGGGGACTCCACATGCTAACCACATGTCACCCCTACACTGGCTGTTGATCATCTACCTCTGTGATTGGCACATGTGGATGTGAAGGGCCAGCAGCCGGCTGGTAAAAGGGCAACCGCTGAAAAGTGGAAAGACCCTCAATCGGATCGGATATATTTATTGGAAATACGTATTTGCGTTCATTATAAACAACTGACTAACGTTAACAGTGTGGGCCATGTTTATTAGTTGAAACAACAGGAGGCCTTGAGAACAATTATTATTGATAACATGGCCGCAAGTACGTATTTATTGTTTTATATTGTTTCAAATAAAGTTCAGTTAATTTAAAATGCAGTGATTTGTTTCGTATAATGTATATTAACGCTGTCTTTTGGATATTTTTTGTATATACATTGTACGTAGTAGACAGTGGTTTTACTTCCCGCACGTGGGTGTAAATGTAATATTACAGTATAGTTATTTAGGTTGGCAACCCCGAAATGTAGGAAGTTGAACTTTCAATAATGATCGCCATTGCTGTAAGTACGAGAGAACGCACTATCGCGCAAAAAAGAATATTAAATTAACATTGGGAAGTAAACATTATGAGGTATAATCATTGAAATCCATCAACATCATGTCTAAGTTGTGGCTGAAGATGGACGTCATTACATTTGAAACCACAGTTTCGTAAAAAAAAGAAACACGAAATTATTGAGGTGAGTTTCCAAAAAATGTTCTCTGACAAATTTCAAAGAAATGGTATGTTTTTATCATTGATTTCATACATCTCAATGATGGGTAAATTATATTTGAATACAAAAAATGTACGCTCAGACTGGTGTTTCAACCCAGGACCTTTGGCTTTATATATGAAATGCTCTACCAACTGAGCTAACTGGGAAACTCCGATCTAAACGCAAATTTTTCTCTTATAGGCCCGTATGCTGTCAATTCCAAGCAACGGTTTCGTAGCATTGGCGCTCGGGAATTATCAGTGTGTATAAGAGAAACAATATTGAGTTTCGATTGGAATTTCTCAGATAGCTCAGTTGGTAGAGCATTCGCATAGAAAGCGAAAGGTCCTGGGTTCAAAACCAGTCTAAGCGTATTTTTTTTCTCTTCATCATCCGGTATCATGGCAGCTGCCGCCGTCTTCCGGAAACCAAACGCCATTCCTCTCTATCCATCCATTAATCTTCCTCCATTCCTCTGATATTCATAGCTGCTTGTACCCCCTTCTATCCAAGTTTTCTTCGGTCTTCCTCCTTTCCATTGGGATCCATTCCATAACAATGTTTGGCAATCTTTGCTCTGGCATTCGTTTGACATGACCATACCACTGCAATCTTTTCTTTTCTATAATGTCTATGATGTCCGGCTCCTCTTGTACACCCATAATTTCCCTTATTTCGTATTCTATCCATTCTAGATTTTCCAGCTGATCTTCTTAAAACATCCATTTCTGTACTTAAAATTCTTTTCATTTCCCTGGAGGAATTTGCCAGACTTCAGCACCATAAGTTAAAATGCTCTGAATTATGGTTTGATATATTTGTAATTTTCTATTTTTTGTAATATTTTTGCTCCACCAAACAAGAGTTTAAAGCATTTATTGCTTGTTTTGTTTGTGCGATTCTATTTTTAATTTCCACTGTGTTATCGCCTGAATGGTCTAATTTTCTTCCTAAATAAGTGCATTCAATACTAGGTTTTAGTTCTTCTGCATTGTTGAAATTTATATTTTCCATTTCTTCCCCTATACACAGGTATTTAGTTTTCTCAATGTTTATATAAAGTCCCCATTTTTCATATTCTTCTTTTAGTTTTTTAGCCACATATTCTATGTCATCGTGGTCCTGTGCTATTAATACCTGGTCATCTGCAAAATTTAGTGAATATACATGTGTATTTTGGATAGGTTTGCCCATTTGTTGACATTTTTTCCTCCAGTCTCTTAGTACTCTTTCGAGATAAATTTTAAATAGAGTTGGAGATAAACTGTAACCTTGCCTTAAACCTTTTGTAATAGTAAATCCCTTTGTTATATGATTTCCAACTTTTATTTTCGAAATAGATCCTTTGCATAACGCTTTTATAGCTTCTACTAATTTTTTGCTAATCTTGGAATCGTCTAAAGTTTCCCATAACGTTTTCTGGGGAATACTATCATATGCTTTGGTTAAATCGACACAAAGCAAATGTAAATCTCTGTTAGTTGCTCTTTTTTTTTTCTATCATTTGTGTTATGCAAAATATATTATTTGTGCATGACCTACCACTTCTAAAACCAGATTGTTCTTCCATTTCTTTATTCTGGTATTCTATATCAACCATTTTACTTAGTATACGTCCATATATTCTACTTAATGTACTCGTTACTGATATGCCTCTATAATTTTCACTTTTTTCTCTTCAAATATAAGGAATAGTACACTCATAGCCTATACTGTTGTTACAACAGAAATAGTAGCAAGATTGTGGATTTTGCGAGATGCAAGTTTGTAGTCATCATGATCATCGCCATTGGTTCTGCAGCTCGTTGCAGGCCTTGATCGCCCCTACAATGCGCCCCCATTCGTCTCTATTCTCTGCCTTCGTTCTCCATCTTTGTACACCCTGTAGCCTCAGGTCCTTTTCAGCGCTGCCCAACCATCTAGTAATATTAGGACGTTCAACTGTTCAATTTCCATTTATAGTTGTCAATGTGGGAAAACGCCCAGTTGGTAGGCCAAGAATGAGGTGGGAGAACAACATTAACTATGATTTGAGGGAAGTAGATTATACAGGGAATGATTGGAAAGCATTAGCTCAGGATAGGGATGTATGGAGAGCTTATGTCCGCGCGGCCATGAACCTTCGGGTTCGATAGTGCCAGTGAGTAAGTAAGTAAGTTGTCAATGTGACTTTACGACATGAATCTGATTTCTCTTCCCTGTAGAGATGTCCCAGCCATCTTAATTGTGCTAATGATATCTGTACTACCACTTCCCCACAGTCGACGGCTGCAACGCTACGTTAAACTCACGTCTTGCCCGTCTTGGGGCCTCACGATCATTAGCATACGTTATTGCCCATGCAGCAATTGTAATTTGCTGTTGCATATTCAACGCCATTTTGACTAATGACGTAAGTTCTACACTGTTTTGTTTTATTCCATTGTAATTTGAATAATTGCCTTTCCAGCGGTAATTTCATATTTCCCGTAATGGTAATATTTTCATCACACAACGCGATCAAACGTATAGCCATATTTATGATTCACCCCGTAAATTCATTCATTTTGAGAATCCTCCTCGTGGTTTTCTCAAAACCAGTCTTAGTAATTAACACGAGTTTTAAAAATACATAAATAACTACGGACTTATAGACTATCTGTTTGTAACAAACATTCACAAATTTCCCTTAATTAAAGTTCACCCCGTTCTCTGTCTTCTGTGTCTTCATCCGTTACACCAAATTCCCTCGTTGAATTCTGAGTGTCATTATTCCAGGTTGTTCTTTGTCTTGCTTATCTGCTCCTTCCTTCAATTTTCCATGCATATACAGCCTTTGGCAGTCTTCCATCCTGCATTCTTCTTACGTGTCCATACCATTTTAGCCTTCTGTGTTCAATCTCATCCATTATATTTCTTTCTGCATTCATCCATCTTCTAATTGCACTGGTCAACATGATTTTTGTCTCATGAGTACCAATAGTTGTACTTAATGCAGTTCTTTTATCGTGTTTTCAAATATGTATTCAGAATTTCTCCATCACCCACAGTTTTTTTATTTCAATTTCAATTAATGGATTTAAATAAGTATTTTTTAGTAAACTTTTTTTTTGTCCATTTATTATCTTGGTGCAGTGAGCGATGAGCACGGGGAACACTTTCATCAGGAGATTTCAGCTATGGAAAAGAGATATCAAGGCAAATGGAATCCTAATATGCTGGCCAGTTATTGTTGGACCATCAAGAGGAATGCTCCACAGGCGAAATATAGCAGAAAATCGTTATTTTTTTCCTTTCTAGGTGAGTCCGAATGTTCGAATATTGTGTAGTTACGAATGTAGAAAATATTCAAGTGTTTGAAATTATAAATGCCTGTCTTTCGGAAACCTTGCGTGATGGAGAAAAACCGATATCATATTTGAATTCAGGAGAAAAAATACTATCAGAATCACATATTTGTCTTTTTGAGACAAAGAAACTTTCTTTTTTGTTGCTCAATGTAATCTAAACAAAAATCCAAACTTATTATCTCGGAAGAGAGAGGAAAAGAAGATCAGAAAGAGAGAAAAAATACTGGGCTCTAAGAAAGGAACACGCAGAGGATTTATCAAACGTACTGTAAAGAGGGTGAAACGAAAAAAAAAAAAAAAAGAGGGAGAGAGTGACAGTCGAACTTCATAAAAAAACAATCCTGGATTCGTTCACTCAAAAGACCTAAAAAAATCCTGTCTTTGAAGTTCAACGACCCGTTGTATATAAACCGAATTTGTAACAATGTGAGGTAAAGAATTAGAGACATATATTGTAATTATGACACTATTGTAATTATGACTTACTTTCTTACAGCCATTTGACGGAGCATGAAAACCCTGGTTTGAATGCTGTTTAACGGTTAACAATGGATGAGATATTTCTATCCTAGTAGTAATAGCGATCATAAAACAGGGAGGGTCTCGTCTCCAGACGTTAATGATATGGAATTCCACTTGTACAAGATTCCATGACCTCTCTTCAACTGTTCTCTCTGCCAGCTAGATCGTAGTGCATTCAAGATTATTCATAAATATTCAACCATTTATTAAGCTTTGCTCCGTTTGTTAGGTAATTCTAAAGGAAAGCAGCTGTTCAAGTTGTGCTCGTAAAAATATATTTATTAAGAAAAAACTTATTCTATCCTCTCACGTGGGAAAATAAATTTTGTCATGGAATTTCCGGCCAGTATATCGTGAGGAATTTGTAAATTCAAAATTAATTTAATTGTAAAATGCCCAAATCAACACATACACTCTATTTAGAAATACTACAAAATTGGGGACTGGAAGTAAACATCAATAAAACTAAATATATGTTCACACATAAAAGTATGTTATATAATGGAAATGGAGAACTAATGACAAATGAAGGAAATTTTGAAGAAGTGGCTGAATTCAAATACCTAGGAACAATAATCACAAATAGGAATGAGATGCACAAACAAATTAAACATAGGCTCAATTCTGGGAATGCGTGCTATTATGCATTGCAGAGACTCTTGACTTCCCAACTCCTTTCAAGAAAAGTTAAACTGAAAATATAGGTATATCCACCCACAGTAATTCTGCCTGAGGGCAGGTCCTTCACTGCAATCATAGCATTTTCATGCTATGCTTGCACCTTTACTAGGGAATTATAGGTGTGGTAGCTTCCCGTTGCTTTCCACACTGGTGAAGGATGATTATGATAAGGATGATGATGATGGCCGGGATGATTTTTGGGGACCGTTGGGCCCTGACATTCGTCTTACAGGTGAGGAAAAACCCCGAAAAAACCTCACCCAGGAGCCTATCTCGACCGGGAATCGAACCCAGGCCCGCTGCGTGAGAAGGCAGCACGCTACCTCGAGACCACAGCGGTGAACACTGAAAATATATAAAACTGTTATTCTACCAGTTATATTATATGGATGTGAAACTTGGACTCTTACTTTAAGGGAGGAGAGAATATTACGAGTATTTGAGAATAAAATCCTTAGGAAAATTTTTGGACCAAAGAGAGATGAACAGACAGGTGAATGGAGAAGACTACATAACAGTGAGCTACATGGTATTTATAGGAAGCCAGATATAATAAGAACAGTTAAGTCTCGTAGAATGCTACGTGCTGGACATGTGGCAAATATGGGGAATGAAAGAAGGGCTTGGAAAACGAGAGGAAAAGCTCCCAGCAGGTAGGCCAAGAATAAGGTGGGAGAATAACATTAACTATGATTTGAAGGAAGTAGATTATACAGAGAATAGATTGGAAAGCACTAGCTCAGGATAGGGATGTAAGAAAAACTTGTGTTGCGTCGGCCATGAACCTACGGATTGGATAGTGCCAGTGAATTAGTTAATAATAGTGTCATCATCATCATCATCACTCCAGGGATTAGGCAATTGCCCGTTCCGACTTCATAATGCATCAGCCCAACGTCTTCTAGGTCTTCCAACATCACGTCTTCCTCTTGCTTGATAATTTCTTGCTAACAATGGATATCTCTCCTTACTCATTCCATCCATGTGATCAATCCATTTCTGTCTGTAATTCGTGACTTTATCCAATAAAGGCTGTACTTTCAATTCTTCTCTTACCATGATTTAAAATAGCTACCGTAAAAGAAGAAATAGAAAAGTACAGCACTCGATATCTAAGGCGATTAGAAGTTCATCCTAATCATCTTGCAATCAATCTTCTAGACAACAGTCAAGAAATAAGAAGACTAAAAAGAAATGAAATATTAGAACTTCCTTTCATTTTCACATAAAATGTTGTATAATGGAGCGAGTGCTGTCAATGGACAGTATTCTCCTAACAAGTTATGTCTTTTAACAAATTTACTTATTGTCTTTTCAAGACAGATTGTAAATTAACAATAAAGTTAACCCTTAAATGCATAATGTATCCTTTTGGATACATCAGTTGGTTTAATTAATTTAATATTTTAAATAAATCAGAAGAAAACGAACAGAAATAAACCACTTAAATGTGTGTCTAATTATTCAATATACCTAATAATGACAGTTATACAAGATTCCGTTTTCACTGCGGTCCGCCACATTGAAATATCTAACAGAAGAAATTTGCCTTTTGCCAATTTAAGGGTTAATAAAAAAAATATCCTCATTTCTTATTCTATCAAGTCTTGTACATCCTTTAACTGGATGTTGTCATAATAATAATGTCTTCCTTATAAAACGACTGTCAAGTAAAAAAAAAAGTATTCTAACCAAGTTCCTGATTGTTGTGTTGGTATGATTGTTTTAAGAAGTTGGGATGTAATTGTAAGCTAATTGTTGTAAGAAGTAAATTCCTGGTGATGTCACTTCCATTGTCTTAGCATTAATTAAAATCAGCTGTATTCTTCCTACACTTTCAAACCAACGATAAGCACAAGAGATCTGACAAGACATATTGTTCGTATGACCAGAGCATGCAACTCCCATTCTTCGACGCTATCGTTTTTTAAATCTGATGATACAGCATTAAGACGTACAACTAGAAGGTTGGTATATGCTGATTATGTATTATTAAGCGATAGGGAGGACATACTAAGGGCCAACACGCACACTCTGTTGAATAACACTAAGAAATTGGGACTGGAAGTAAATATCATCATCATCATCATCATAGTACATTCACGAATTTAGGCCATTTGTTGACCTGTTTCGGCCTCAAGAGAAACACCATCCAGAAGTCTTTTGAGTGGACGTCCTGGTCTTCTTCTTCCTGCGGGTTGATATCTTAACATTAGTTTGGGTATTCTGTGATCTTCCATTCGATGAACATGTTGTATCCATCTTGACTTATAATCAGAAATTTTGTTTTCTAAAGATTCCATGTGTAATTATTCTAAGATGTCTTCATTTTTTTTGTGATCTAGTAGTGTGTATCCTGCAGTCCTCCGAAGATATCTCATTTCAGCAGATCTAAGTCTCTGTATATCCTTCTGTTTCAACGTCCATACTTCGCTACCATACAAAAGAGTTGGAAGAGCCAGTGTTTTATACACTTTCAGTCTTGAATGCTTTTGGACTAACTGTGGCTTGAAGATAGAATTTATTAACCCTAAAATTCTTAAAAATTGCAGATATTTTTGCATTTACATCCTTTTCTTCTTCATATGAGATATTGCATCCTAGATATGTAAAATTATTCACCTGCTCCAAAATTTTATTGTCCAGTACAATTTTACTTCTGCTGACAGGATCTACACCTTGAAATGCCATAATTTTTGTTTTTTGTTACTGTAGATATCTTCAATCCATATTCTTCTGTAATTTTGTTAAGTTCATACAGACCCTTCTGTAGATTATCTTCGGAATTTGCTATTATTATTTGGTCATCTGCAAACAATAGGGTGTTTAATTTTCTATTTTCTTGTATTCTTATTACAAAGTTATATGTTTTGTTCCAGCAACATATTACTTCATTGATAGAAATTGCAAAGAGAGTTGGGGATAGGGGGCAGCCTTGTCTCACACCAAAGTAAATATCAATAAAACTAAATATATGTTCACACGCAGAAATACATTATATAATGGAAATGGACCGTTAATGACAAATGAAGAACATTTTGAAAAAGTGTCTGAATTCAAATACCTAGGAACAATAATCAGAGAAACAGGAATGAAGTTCAGAGAAAAAAATAAACATATGCTCAATTCGAAAAATGCATTGCAGGACTCTTATCGTCCCAACTCTCTCTTAGAAAATATTAAGCTGGGACTATTTAACTCATGCCCCAAATGGGCAGTCAATGACCAATCACTTTTCAATTGATTTTTTATTTACAACCAATCACAGTCGTGTTTCGTCTAGAATTTACCAACTAAAAGTTTTTATCCTAATATTAAAGAAAGCACCTCCTTTTTTAACCGACATTCTGAATAGGCCATAGCATTATTTTGCAGTGACTGACTCTCTAAGAAATAAAGCTAAAAGATTGTATATAAGGTGCATGAATGTCACCACATAGCTCATGCGGGAGAGTTAATATAAAAACATTTTGTAGCAATTGATTATACCACCAAAACAAAAAGGGGAAGAAGAAACCACTGTTTGCACTTTTTTAAATGTATTTTTTCCCAGGTAACAATCCCGAAAAATATAATTGTCATATTTCCATCATAGAACATCAGAAATGACTTATTATACATACAGTTTGATATGTTTCATTTTTTCTCCCTCCCACTAGAAGGGGAATTAGTAAAATATTGCGTGCCTTTGGCAATAAATAATATGATCTGAGTTGCAGTGATGAACAAAAGAAGAGCAAATGAAGAGTACCAATCGTTTCTCATTATTTGTTTCAAACATCGCCGTTTACATTAAAATATATAAATATTTTAAAAAAGAAGTATATGTAAATAAGGAGTGGGTGAGTAGGGTAAACAGCTTAAAGTGAGTCGTTAAATAGTTCCAACAAATGCAACTCTTGATTTCAAAATTCTCTAGATAAATTGGAAATCACTCGTGGCATTACTTATGAAAATAAAAAAACTGTTATTCTACCAGTTATATTATATGGATGTGAAACATGGACTCTTACTTTAAGGGAGGAGAGAAGATTACGAGTATTTGAGAATAAAGTTCATAGGAATTTTTTTGGACCAACAAGAGACGAAGAGACAAGTGGATTCACATGGTTATCCTCCGTAGATAAGCGACCAGCTCTATGCCACGGCCACCTCCGAGACAATACCAACATATAAAACAAGACATAATTTTTATCTACCGTGTTCTGCCTTAGTGCAGGCCTTTCACTGTAACCATAGCATTTTCATGCTATGCTTTGCAGCATAATAGGGAATTATAGGTGTGGTAAATTGCCGTTGTTTTGCACACAGAGGGATGATAATGAGGATGATAACTGACGGCCAGATGATGTTCTGGGAGCTTCTGGACCTTAAAGCTACCTGACATTTGTCTTACAGGTGAGGAAAAAGCCCGGAATAAAACCTCACCCAGGAAGCTTGTCATGACCAGGAAGCGAACTTGGCCCCGTTGCGTACAATACAAATATTATAGAGGGATTTAATGGCCAAATCGTGTTTAGGGTCTCATTGGGGCTAATGTTTCCTGATATTTGCCCAACAGGCGAAGAAAAGCCCAGAAAAAAACTCAACATAGACTTGTGAACTATCGGGGATCGAACCTGGGCCCTTGTTTACGAGGACACGACGTTACCCGAAGCCACAACGTGGAATATCCTATTTTATATGTGAATACTTTTCTTGTATGACCTACTCTCCATTTTTTTTTTTTTTTTGAGATGTCAGACTTTACGAGGAGTGACAGCACAAAGTGGTCTGCGCTATTCAGATGTCATTCTATGTATGTTGCAGCAAATGATGCGGACAGCTGTACCTCTCAGTACTTTGATATGCTATAAAAAGGCCATATTTCAAACCTGCAGCCGGCAGACAAATAAAATCTTGCAGACAGGAGGTGGCATACACAGTGTTTTCCAACCTGTGTGCTGCAAGTAAAAAGCATACTCTTTATCACCGTCTGTTTTTAATTTATATATTGATGAAAATATAATAAATAGTGGCAATATATAAGTAATCACGCCATTTTTGAATTGATATAAAAAATAGTCCATTTCTGTGACTAATAGTTTATTTCTGTGTTTTTCGTAAGTAATGCCACGAGTGATTTCCAAATTTATCTAGATAATTTGGAAATCAAGAGTGGCATTTGTTAGGACTATTTAACGAATAAAATTAAGCTGTTTACTCACAAATCATTATTTAACTATAGTTATTTTAAAATATTTATATATTTAATGTAAACGGCGATGTTTGAAAACAAATGAGAAATGTGAGGTTATGTTCATTCACTGCTGCTTGATCATATTATTTATTGCCAAATAAGATCGCAATATTGTAAGAGTGCACCCAAGTGGAGAAATAATGAAACACATCAAACTATATATCATAATCAACATTACGGGTTATTCATTTATTTTTTTAGTAAACAACTCAGTAAAATCAAGGAATATTTTCATTATTTGCTATATTCAATGTATTTGTTGGAGAAAAATAATGCTTTGACCTGTTCAGAACATTAAAAAGGAGGAGCTTTCTTTTTCACAAAAGCAGGAGCTGATAATGAGAAGTCGACAAAGAGCGAGGTGAAACACGGCTGTCATTGGTTGTAAAACAAAATTCATTGAAACGTGATTGGTCATTGATTAGTATTTGTGGAATGAGTTAAATAGTCACAGAAATGGACTTTTTAAGAAGATCGGCAAGAATATCAAAATTAGATAAAATAAAAATAATAATACAATAAGAGAAATTATGAATGTAGAAAAGGATATTGTACAAGAGGTTGAAGAAATCCAACTAAGATGGTATGGACATATAATGAGAAGAAGGGACACAGAAACAAACAAAGAAGTATTGAAATGGATACCTCCTGGAAAGGGAAACGTGGTAGACTAAAGCCAACGTGGATAAAGGGAATTCAAGACAACATGAAGAAGAGAAATATGACAGAAGCAGACACGCAAGACCGGGAAGTGTGGAAGAAGAAAAATTGTATATTTTGGTTGAGGATGCCTGTGTAAATAACAGAAACAATCCTGAAATAAAAATAAAAAATATAGGACCAACACTCCTTTTAGAGAATTTTGAAGGATTGTAAATATTAGGCTTAAGCGAGGATTTTATCATGAAAATATAGGGTGCAGCATAATTCAGTTAACCGCCGAAAATGAAAATATATTATTTTCTGTAGCTTAGAACATCCATACAAAAAACAACTACCGAAATTGTTCAAAGTGGCCTCCATTATTGTTTAAGTAGTGTTTGACATTATATTCTGAAGGTCCCGTTTTAAAACCCCAGTTTAAACCAATATGATTTTTTTCTTGCAACCATGTGCAGTGGTTGACTGACTTATGCTGCACCCTGTATTTAAAATAAAAAATTATATATATATATATATATATATATATATTCAGCTGCGGTAGGGGCACGCCGTAGCGTAGTGGTTAAGGCACTGAGCTACAAGCCGGAGGGTCGAGGGTTCAAGTCCCGTTGGGGTCAGGATTTTTAAACTGACCCAAACCCTCTGGCGGCACTATGGCCCTGGGGTCGACTCAGCCTCTAACGGAAATGAGTACCAGACGCTTGTTCTGGGGTAAAGGCGGCCGTCACGCAGGGCTGACACCCGGCTGGCAATAAAAAAGTGCCGATTGTCTAGAAAAAAGTGGGAGCCTTAACCTCCTACTACCCCAAGGGCCTACGGGTCTGTTGTGGGATCACTTTACTTTTTTTTTTTTATTCAGCTGCGGTGGACTAGTGGTTATGTTCCTTGCCTCTAGACCCGAGGGTCATGGGTTCAAACCCAAGCGAGGTCAATGGGTTTTATAGGATGTAAAAATCGAAGGAGCAAGTTCTTAACCGTTATTATTATATCCGGTTTCCTATAAAGATCAAGTAGCTCACTGTTATGTTGTCTTCTCCATTTGCCTATTTTGTCGTCTCACTTTGGTCTAAAAATGTTCGTAAGAAGTTTATTCTCAAATACTCGTAATCTTTTCTCCTCCCTTAAAGTAAGAGTCCATGTTTCGCATCCATATAATATAACTGGTAGAATAACAGTTTTATATATTTTCTGTTTAACGTTTTTTGAGAGAAGTTGGGATGACAAGAGTCTCTGTAATACATAATAGCACGCATTTCCAGAATTGAGCCTATGTTTAATTTCTTTGTGCATCTCATTCCTGTTTGTGATTACACTGGTCAACAATATTTTTGTCTCATGAGTACCAATAGTTGTACTTAATGCAGTTTTTTATCGTGTTTTCAAATATATATTCGTAATTTCTCCATCACCCACAGTTTTTTATTTCAATTTTAATTAATGGATTTAAATAATTATTATTTTAATAAAAGTTTTTCCGTCCATTTGTCCATTGTAAAATAAAACCAAATGAGCTAACTCAGGAGATTTCAGCTATGGAAAAGAGATATCAAGGCAACTGGAATCCTAATATGCTGGCCGATTATTGTTGGACCACCAAGAGGGATGCTCCACAGGCGAAATATAGCAGAAAATCGTCATTTCTTACTTTCTGGGTGAGTCCGAATGTTCGAATATTGTGTAGTTACGAATGTAGAAAATATTAAAGTGTTTGAAATTATAAATGCCTGTCTCTCGGAAACCTTGCATGGCGGAGAAAAACCGATATCATATTTGAATTCAGGAGAAAAAATACGACCAGAATCACATATTTTTCTTTCTGAGACAAAAAAAAAGTTTCTTTTTTTTGTTGCTCAGTGTAATTGTTCCTAGGTATTTGAATTCAGCCACTTCCTCAAAATTTCCCTCATTGGTCATTAGCTGTCCATTATATGATGTATTTCTATGTGTGAACATATATTTAGTTTCATTGATGTTTACTTCCAGCTCCAATTTTTTAGTGTTACTCAATACAGATGCGTATTGTCCTTTACTATCTCCTCGCTATCGCCCAATAGCACTACATCATCAGCATAAACTAACAGCTTATTAATACCATTGGTTTGTGCGCCTTCTTGATCCTCTTAAGGTTTGATGCCATGCTCGTTTCTGTGACGGAATTATTTATTTCTCTTGACAAATGTCTGAAATCTTTGTATTTTCAATAGTTGACGATTGTCAATTATTTGTCGGCGATGTTCATTTGGTATCACTTCCTTTTATAAACAATGGCGGCGAAAAAGTTAATTGCGTATTGTATTAATTGTATTGTATTGCTATTTGTGTTTACTCCATTTTATGTTAACTTTACATGATTAACTTTGTCGGTCTGATTTTCACACATATAACTTCAGTTCACGTGCTAAAATATAGGTAGGTCATCATTGTTATTTAAATTTGATTAGTTCTTCTTATACGGTGTCCTGCTGAGCCCTTTTAGCAAATTCCGAAAGAATGAAGCGATTGAGATTGTTTTCTCATGAAAAGATTGTTGAAAGAAAAAATAACGCTATTTTTACACGCTTTATATTAACTTGACCTGTATCTATCTATGTAACTGAATCTTTTAACGCGATTTTCACCCACTTAAAATCATTGGATCGACTTTAAACTTTGTATACTTGTAAAAGATCCGTGACAATACAATAATTTCATATTTAGTTTCTAAAATCAGGGCCAGAATAATCATAAAATAAAAAAAAGTGTTTTTGTATCTATGTAACTGAATCTTTTAACGCGATTTTCACCCACTTAAAATCATTGGATCGACTTTAAACTTTGTATACTTGTAAAAGATCCGTGACAATACAATAATTTCATATTTAGTTTCTAAAATCAGGGCCAGAATAATCAGAAAATCAAAAAAAGTGTTTTTGTATCTACGTAACTGAATCTTTTAACGCGATTTTCACCCACTTAAAATCATTGGATCGACTTTAAACTTTGTATACTTGTAAAAGATCCGTGACAATACAATAATTTCATATTTAGTTTCTAAAATCAGGGCCAGAATAATCAGAAAATCAAAAAAAGTGTTTTTGTATCTATGTAACTGAATCTTTTAAACGCGATTTTCACCCACTTAAAATCATTGGATCGACTTTAAACTTTGTATACTTGTAAAAGATCCGTGACAATACAATAATTTCATATTTAGTTTCTAAAATCAGGGCCAGAATAATCAGAAAATCAAAAAAAAGTGTTTTTGTACCTATGTAACTGAATCTTTTAACGCGATTTTCACCCACTTAAAATCATTGGATCGACTTTAAACTTTGTATACTTGTAAAAGATCCGTGACAATACAATAATTTCATATTTAGTTTCTAAAATCAGGGCCAGAATAATCAGAAAATCAAAAAAAGTGTTTTTGTATCTACGTAACTGAATCTTTTAACGCGATTTTCACCCACATTAAAATCATTGGATCGACCTTAAACTTTGTATACTTGTAAAAGATCCGTGACAATACAATAATTTCATATTTAGTTTCTAAAATCAGGGCCAGAATAATCAGAAAATCAAAAAAAGTGTTTTTGTATCTATGTAACTGAATCTTTTAACGCGATTTTCACCCACTTAAAATCATTGGATCAACTTTAAACTTTGTATACTTGTAAAATATCCGTGACAATACAATAATTTCATATTTAGTTTCTAAAATCAGGGCTAGAATAATCAGAAAATCAAAAAAAGTGTTTTTGTATCTATGTAACTGAATCTTTTAACGCGATTTTCACCCACTTAAAATCATTGGATCGACTTTAAACTTTGTATACTTGTAAAAGATCCGTGACAATACAATAATTTCATATTTAGTTTCTAAAATCAGGGCCAGAATAATCAGAAAATCAAAAAAAAGTGTTTTTGTATCTATGTAACTGAATCTTTTAACGCGATTTTTACCCACTTAAAATCATTGGATCGACTTTAAACTTTGTATACTTGTAAAAGATCCGTGACAATACAATAATTTCATATTTAGTTTCTAAAATCAGGGCCAGAATAATCATAAAATCAAAAAAAGTGTTTTTGTATCTATGTAACTGAATCTTTTAACGCGATCATTTCACCCACTTAAAATCATTGGATCGACTTTAAACTTTGTATACTTGTAAAAGATCCGTGACAATACAATAATTTCATATTTAGTTTCTAAAATCAGGGCCAGAATAATCAGAAAATCAAAAAAAGTGTTTTTGTATCTATGTAACTGAATCTTTTAACGCGATTTTCACCCACTTAAAATCATTGGATCGACTTTAAACTTTGTATACTTGTAAAAGATCCGTGACAATACAATAATTTCATATTTAGTTTCTAAAATCAGGGCTAGAATAATCAGAAAATCAAAAAAAGTGTTTTTGTATCTATGTAACTGAATCTTTTAACGCGATTTTCACCCCCTTAAAATCATTGGATCGACTCTAAACTTTGTATACTTGTAAAAGATCCGTGACAATACAATAATTTCATATTTAGTTTCTAAAATCAGGGCCAGAATAATCAGAAAATCAAAAAAAGTGTTTTTGTATCTATGTAACGGAATCTTTCAACGCGATTTTCACCCACTTAGAAACATTGGATCGACTTGAAACTTTGTATACGTGTAAAGGACCCGTGACAATACAATAAATTCATATTTATTATTATGTCACTGAACTATTCCTTCGGCCTTAGTTCACTTTATTGAACGATATATAGGGTAATTTGGGGAAATCGACCTATTTATAATTCTTCTGTAGTGTGCTTGTCACTCTACTCCTCCTAAACGACTGGACCGATTTTGATGAAATTTTTTGCGTGTGTCTGATTGGGTCCCTCGATGGTTTAGATTCACAATTGGTAAAGGTAAAATGATCCCACTACAGGCCTCAGGAGGCCCTTGGGGTAGTAGGAGGTTAGGGTTCCCACTTTTTCTTGACAATCGGCACTTGATGTCAGCTGAGGTGTCAGCCCTGCGTGACGGCCGCCTTTACCCCAGAACAAGCGTCTGGTACTCGTTTCAGTTAGAGGCTGAGTCGACCCCAGGGCCATAGTGCCGCCAGAAGGTTTGGGTCAGTTTAAAAATCCTGACCCCACCGGGACTCGAACCCTCGACCCTCCGGCTTGTAGCTCAGTGTCTTAACCACTACGCTACGGCGTGCCCCCAGATTCACAATTGGGCCCTCTAAAATCATTAGGTTCACCTGAAGTGAAAATTTAAAAATCACTTTAGCGGTCACATTTTTCGATGTTTCACAACGAAACTCTGTATATACTATTAAAATAAACTGAGGTAGGTATTATCAAAAAATGAGCCAAATCGACAATTAGAAATTGAGGTTTATTTGAAACCCGAAAATAAAAACTGCCTAAACGATTTTGATGAAATGTTTTGTATCTGTTTGAGTGGGTTGCTGGATGGTTTAGATTCACAATTTGACCCTTTAAAATCGTTAGGTGTAGGAGTTCACCTAAAGTGAAAATTTAAAAATAACCCCAGCGGTCACATTTTTCGATGTTTCACAACGAAACTCTGTATATACTATTAAAATAAACCGAGATAGGTATTATAAAAAATGAGCGAAATCTGACAATTAAAAATGGAGGTTTATTTGAAACCCGCAATTAAAAACTGCCTAAACAACTGGACCGATTTTGATGACATTTTTGTATGTGTTTGAGTGGGTCCCTGGATGTTTTAGATTCACAATTGGACCCGGTAGGTGGCGCTGCGATCGGGTTATAGGATTTTTTTTAATGTCAGATGTGTAGTCAACTACATTATCGAAATATTCCGCGCGACAACAATGTGACGTCATCATGCATGCTTAACAGATTGCAGTAAGGAGTTTTCTTGTAAACCTATTTAATGCGTCTCAATTAGTGAATTTTATGGTAAAAATAAGTAACTTGTGTTTTATCGTCCAGCTATGACAGGAGAATTGAACGTTCGGGCAGGACAACGTCTCCCGGGTCCGCTAGTAGTTTATATAATATATTTCTATGTGTGCACATTCATTTAGTTTTATTATGTTTACTTCCAGTCCCAATTTCTTAGTGTTACTCATTAGAGTGTAGGCCTACGTGTTGGCTCTTAATATCTCCTCACTATCACCTAATAATACTGCTCCATACTTTAGATTTAATTAACAAAAGAATGTTCTTCTTCTTCCTTCCAAGTATTAGGCCAAGGCCTGTTACGATCCTATGGAAAATTTTCCCTCCAGCGTTTCATAGGACGGCTCAGAGATCTTCGTCCTCTTGGTATATAATTATAAACAGCTTTGGGGATCCGATTTAAACTCATTCTTTCAAGATGGTGTTTCCAATTTAGTTGGTACTTTTTAATATATTCCAAAATTGGCGTAGTCTTCAATTATTTTAAGATATCGGTGTTCCTTTTCCGATCCCATCTGGTGTAACCCGCTGTTCTGCGCATGAATCTCATTTCACAAGCCGTTATTCTGATTTCATGTTGTCTTTTTAGTGTCCATGCTTCACTACCATAGGTCAACACTGGTCTTGCCAAAGTGTTATATAAACGTAATCTTGCGTTTTTTTTGTACAAGGGATGGTTTCATAACTTGATTAATAATTCCCAAACTTGTATTATAACTAGTAATTTTTTCAGGGACATCCTTTTCATCCCAGATAGAGAGATAAATAAAAAACAGCTATCGAAATTGTTCAAAATGACCTCCATTGTTGTTTAAGCATTTACGACATCGTTTTAGCCACAGAGTATCAGAGAAGAAAGTGGACAAGTTTCGCTTACATGCCACAAGCGGCGCTAGTGTAGAACAACTAACAACATCTAATTTTTTTCGATTTTTTTCTGGTACTGATATGAAATTCAGCACCGTCTTGTGGTAAAATTATGAATTAAAATTATATAACACCATCTGGTGAATAATCATGGAATTGAACTTTTATAGGAATAAATAACGTATTAATTAATCTCAAATTATGGAATTATTTGTACCCAGCCTCTCAGACCTATAGATTTTCTTTAATTTTAACAGACGGGAAGAATGGAAGTAAATAAAACATGTTAATTTATTTTCGTTTATTAAAATTTAAAAACGTGCATTATGAGCTCTTTTAATAAATATGTACAATTGACCTACCCCCTTATTCTCACATACGTATTTTATACAATATTTATTAAAGAACCTTAGCCATGTCGTACATCTGAAGTCCATTATAAAGTCACATTTTTAAAATGTTTATCAGAAATGGCTGTACACTAACATCACTCTTCCTAACCTAACAAATCTTAGAATTTTATCACTTCTAGTAGGTTTATCTTTGAAAATTGATTCACATTAAAAACGTAAACAAGCTTGAATTTACTTTCAAATTAGAGTAAAATAAAATCTAAGTAATGATTTTAACTTTCGATAATATATAATTTTTACAGTACCGTCTACATAGAACGAAAGGATAGCAGTTAAAAAATTAAATTTACAAAATGGCTAATTTCCCATAATCCCCAGTGAACACGCCGTGTGCCTTGCATTTGTTTTATTTAGTTACACATTTTGTTACTACGAAACAGCGCTACTATTGTAGTTTGCTCATTGTAGTTCATCGTAAACGACCGATATTTTTTAGATGTCACTGTACTCAGTTTTCCCTCTATTCCAAGTTTCTCTATGGTTTTAGCTTTGATTTGCAGATGTTATCACACAATTTCCAATTATTACCAAACGTGTTTTCAAATTCCTGCTCAATGAAATCCCGTAAATGCTGCAGGTTTCTTCTGTTGCTGCCTGTTTTGAAGAACTGCAAAGAGTGAATTTATAATAGTGTTGAGAAGTAAGATACAAGTGGTTACAGCATGTTTTCATCTTAAACGGGAATAAAATATTTAATTTGCGGACCAGTTTTTGTCCTCGGGGCTCCATTCCTAGTTGTGCACGTAATTAACTCACCGCTGCAGAACAAGTTGTGCAATTTACTCATCAAAACAAAATTATCCAGGGTTCATTCACTCCACGTCATCAGTCACTCAAATTCAGTCTCTGGCCTCCATTTTAACCGCACTGCCCTCTATTTACCTCATAAATAAAGAAAGTTTTACTGGCATGTGCTGAGATCTAGGCCCTGTACTTTATCCGCTCTTGGAGTGATCCTAACGTAAACAAACGCCAATTGTATTCTTCTGCCATTCCCGCTACAATTACTGTCACATTGACAGGGAGGACATGTGAAGTATATAAAGACATGTGATCGTTGAATGGAGTAGAATACAAGAAAGCTGGTGAATTTTTTTACTGAACTTGTGAAATACATTCAAAATAGCTGTTTCTTGACCACTAGTCAAAGGTTTGCCAGACTTGTGCCTTAAAAATGTATATGGCGACACAGCGACAGAAGACTCAACAGCTTCAGCCATTTTGTTGCATCTGAATCGACTTAAGCATTACTCAAATTCATCATCCATATGTAATAAACTATTTTAAGTTGTAATTACACTGAACAGAAAGAAAGATATGTGATTCTGATAGTATTTTTTCTCCTGAATTCAAATATGATATCGGTTTTTCTCCATCACGCAAGGTTTCCGAGAGACAGGCATTTATAATTTCAAATACTTTAATATTTTCTACATTCGTAACTACACAATATTCGAACATTCGGACTCACCTAGAAAGTAAGAAATGACGATTTTATGCTATATTTCGCCTGTGGAGCATCCCTCTTGATGGTCCAACAATAATCGGCCAGCATATTAGGATTCCATTTGCCTTGATATCTCTTTTCCATAGCTGAAATCTCCTGAGTTAGCTCATTTGGTTTTATTTTACAATGGACAAATGGACGAAAAAACGTTTATTAAAAAATAATTATTTAAATCCATTAATTGAAATTGAAATAAAAAAAATATGGGTGATGGTCAAATTCCGAATACATATTTGAAAACAGATAAAAAACTGCATTAAGTAGAACTATTGGTACTCATGAGACAAAAATCATGTTGACCAGTGTTATTGATTAGCTATGTTTTATAATATTTTCTATGTTTTGAATATTGCCATTTTCATTCACGAAGAATAACAAGTATATTCAGAGGACATATTTTTAATTTAATGAAGGGAACTTCTTTTTTGCGTACTTATTGCATCTACATCGTTCGTCGGTGTCCATAACCAATATATGTGTGCTGGTTGAGTGGAAGAGAAGGCCTTATGGCCTTAACTCTGCCAGAATAAGTAAAACATTATTATTATTATTATTATTATTATTATTATTATTATTATTATTATTATTTATTATTAGTATTAGAAATTCATATATAAAAGAAAAAATGCAGGTACAATATTCAATATTAGATTTTATAAAGAAGAAACAATTAAATTGGTACGGACACATTAGAAGGATGGAAGAAGGAAGACTACCTAACATAATCATGTATTGGGAACCACATGGAAGAAAAAGAAGGGTAAGACCAAATATTACGTGGATTCAGGGAATCAATGAAACTAAGAGGGAATGGGAAATAGAAGAAGATATATGGATGAACAGACAAGAATGGAAAAATGTGTTGAAACAAATGTGTAGTTAACTGTGAACATGGGTACCGGAAAAATGTATATTCATTGTAAAAGCCGGAATAATAAAAAAATTATTATTATTATTATTATTATTGTTATTATTATTATTGTTTATTATTATGTTATTATTATTATTGTTATTATTATTATTATTATTTTATTATTATTATTATTATTATTAGTTGTTATTATTATTATTCTTATTGTTATTATTATTATTATATTATTATTATTATTATTATTATTGTTATTGTTATTATTATTATTGTTATTATTATTATTATTATTGTTATTATTATTATTATTGTTCTTATTATTATTATATTATTTATTATTATTTATTATTATTCTTCTTATTCTTATTCTTATTCTTCTTCTTCTTGTTCCTCTTCTTCTTCTTCTTCTTCTTCTTCTTTCTTCTTCTTCTTCGTCTTCTTCTTCTTCTCTTCTTGTTCTTCTTGTTCTTCTTGTTTCTTCTTCTTCTTCTTCTTCTTCTTCTTCTTCTTCTTTTCTTCTTCTTCTTCTTCTTCTTCTTCTTATCTTGTTCTTCTTCTTCTTGTTCTTCTTCTTCTTGTTCTTCATTCTTGTTCTTCTTTCTTCTTCTTCTTCTCTTCTTCTTTTCTTCTTCTTCTTCTCTTGTCTTCTTCTTCTTCTTCTTCTATCTTCTTCTTCTTCTTCTTCTTATTCTTCTTCTTCTTCTTCTTCTTCTTCTTTTCTTCTTCTTCTTCTCTTTTCCCCGTCTCTTTTCTGTTGTTTTTGCCCCTACCACTACTCCCTCACCACAAAAAAGAAAACATTTTAGAAGAATTATGCATGGAACCTTTAGGTAAAGGTAAATGTATTCCACTACAGGTCTCAGGAGGTCCTTGGGGTAGTAGGAGGTTAAGGCTTCCACTTTTCTGGACAATCGGCTCTTGATGTCAGCCCTGCGTGACGGCCGTCTTTACCCCAGAACAAGCGTCTGGTACTCATTTCCGTTAGAGGCTGAGTCGACCCCAGAGTCATAGTGCCGCCAGAAGGTTTGGGTCAGTTTAAAATCGTGACCGCACCCTTAGAAAACAAAATTTCTGATTATAAATCAAGATGGATGCAACATGTTCATCGAATGGAGGTTCACAGGATACCCAAACAAATGTTAAGATATCAACCTGCAGGAAGAAGAAGACCAGGACGTCCACTCAAAATACTTTTAGATGCTGATACCGAAACAGGTCAACAAATGACCTAAATTTCGTGAATGTACTATGAATATATTGTTTTATGTTGATTTGTGCTTTAATATCTATGGTAATATCACGTATGAACGCGGAAGCCTGGGTGCAGTTCCTGATAATAAATTGTGTTGTCTTTGACAGGAGTGACGTCGCAATAGACATTGTATGCGAATTTAGTAAGCCTACACACCATTGTTTCTCCATTCATTGTTCTGCCTCCTTTCTAAGGATACAATTTACTGTTTCATCCGCCAGTTTAATAATAATAATAATAATAATAATAATATAATAATAATAACAGGGAAATGAAAAGAATTTTAAGTACAGAAATGGATGTTTTAAGAAGATCAGCTGGAAAATCTAGAATGGATAGAATACGAAATAAAGAAATAAGGGAAATTATGGGTGTACAAGAGGAGCCGGACATCATAGACATCATAGAAAAGAAAAGATTACAGTGGTATGGTCATGTCAAACGAATGCCAGAGCAAAGATTGCCAAAATTTGTTATGGAATGGATCCCAATGGAAAGGAGGAAGAGAGGAAGGCCGAAGAAAACTTGGATAGAAGGGGTACAAGCAGCTATGAATATCAGAGGAATGGAGGAAGATCAATGGATGGACAGAGAGGAATGGCGTTTGGTTTCCGGAAGACGGCGGCAGCTGCCATGATACCGGATGATGATGATGAATAATAATACTATGAAGTGGATTGATGAAGTCAAAAAGGACTTAAAATTGGCAGGAATTACTAAAGAAGATATCCCAAACAGAGATATATTTAGAATTAAGGTGAATAAGTGGCAAGTTGACCAAGAGGACAAACCGAAGAAAATAACTGGAACAACTTGGACAGATGAGAGAAAACAAGCTCATAGCAAAAGAATGAAAGAAATTTGGGCGCAAAGGAAACGCCTCTAAGTACTTTGCGTAGTCCTACATGGGCTCATCCGCAATAAAAAAAATATATATATTAATAATAATAATAATAATAATAATAATAATAATAATAATAATAATAATAATAATAATAATAATAAAATAAAATTAACCCTGTAATGCCCCTTGTTACATATGTGTAACATGGGGAATTTATCACATTATTTCCACGATAAATTAATATTTACAGCGAATGCGTGATTTACAATTACGTAACAACGTTAGGAATGCATTTGATTTCGCTGCAACTAGGTCTACACTTTATGTAACTTTTAAGCCGTAACTAGAGTAACTTTAGGTTTTAACCGTTAAGGGTTAAGTTAATTTAAGGTTATTAATAAACCTTTTGCTCCCCTCAGGGGTCCTCATCTAGGGGATATGTGGATGGCGACCACAAGGTGCCCAAGCTGAGCAAAACATTTCTTCCACTTACTTGTGTTTTGCACTCTTTTAACTTTACTATGTAACCTCTCTTGGTTAACTCTTGTTTTTTCGACCCCGATGCTATTAGGGCATCCGAGGGCTAGGGAGTCTTTCCTTTCTTCCATTTCTTCTTTCCTTTATTTTCTTTTCTTCTCCAGAAAAGCCTGACCAGAGGCTATAAGATGGCAGCCCCATCACTGGTCTTGCCTTCCTTTGGCCAGCAACCAATCGAAGGGTCTATTATTATGCTTTCAAGTCTTATACGAGAATTTCCCGGAAGGATCAAAACGCTGGAGGGAAAATTTTCTATAGGATCGTAACAGGCCTTGGCTTAATACTTGGAAGGAAGAAGAAGAAGAAACCTTTTGCTTGGAATTAAATTTTATGCATGTCTACTGTATGTATATTTAAAAGTCAGTGGTTCACCCAACTCAGATTGTTGTGGA
Organism: Diploptera punctata; assembly: GCA_030220185.1. Lineage (NCBI taxonomy): Eukaryota > Metazoa > Arthropoda > Insecta > Blattodea > Blaberidae > Diploptera > Diploptera punctata. The sequence continues at coordinate 107,285 of JASPKZ010001238.1, read as the reverse complement.
AGGGGTTCGTGAGTCGAAAAAGATTGGGAACCGCTGGTTTAGATCATTATATATAACGTCATAAACTAACTAACTCACTAGCACTATCGAACCCGTAGGTTCATGGCCGCGCGGGCATAAGCTCTCCATACATCCCTATCCTGAGCCAATGTTTAAAGTCCTAACATATATATATGTAACGTCATAATAATCCAAATGTTATATATAACACAAGATTCTGCACAAGGATTTGTTTTAATGAAACTGGGAGAGAATATCTCTTGCTAAATATATATTTTTTTATTTAGGAATAGTCCACAATACAGTGTTTCTCCTTCAACCCAAAGTGATTTGTCGCCAGAGGTTCCTGTCTAAAGCATCTTCTTCCCTCAAATCTCTAGCTTCCATACTTCTCTTCACTCCATCCATCCAACGTTCTCTAGCTTTGCCTCTTCCACTTTTTCCACTAGTTTTCCAATTAAGGATCTTCTTTGGTATTCTCTATTCTTCCATTCTTATGAGGTGTCCATACCATTTCAAACGCTTTTCTTCTATTTTTTCTAATATGTTTTTTGTTTTCAACTTGCATAATTTCCATTTTTGTGCTGTTTCTGACCTTATCCCATCTTGAAATTCTTGTCGATAGCCTCCAAAAATCCATTTCTACTGCCAACAGCTTGTTGGCTTGTTTTCTACTTATTGTCCAGGTTTCGGATCCATATAATAAAATGCTTTGTAACAGGGCAAAATAAATAAATAAATAAATAAATAAATAAATAAATAAATAAATAAATAAATAAATAATAATAATAATCATCATCATCCGGTATGATGGCAGCTGCCGCCGTCTTCCGGAAACCAAACGCCATTCCTCTCTGTCCATCCATTGATCTTCCTCCATTCCTCTGATATTCATAGCTGCTTGTACGCCTTCTATCCAAGTTTTCTTCGGCCTTCCTCTCTTCCTCCTTTCCATTGGGATCCATTACATAACAATTTTAGGCAATCTTTGTTCTGGCATTCTTTTGACATGACCATACCACTGTAATATTTTCTTTTCTATGATGTCTATGATGTCCGGCTCCTCTTGTACACCCATAATTTCCCTTATTTCTTTATTTCGTATTCTATCCATTCTAGATTTTCCAGCTGATCTTCTTCAAACATCCATTTCTGTACAATATAATAATAATAATAATAATAATAATAATAATAATAATAATAATAATAATAATAATAATAATAATATATAAAAATAATAAGTTATTATTATTATTATTATTATTATTATTTCTGTTTGTTATTACATTTTCTAATGTGCGATTTATTTTTATTGACATTTATCTCCAGCGCTAGTTTCTTGTGTTATTTAATCTAGGTTATGTTTACTGTAAATTGAATATTAACGCGCGCACTAATAGAATAAAAAGTTCTTGTTGTTCCGGAACTGTAAGTCGTTCAATTGTTTAATTAATGACGCAGTGGAGAAATTAATAGCGAGATATCGAGAGCAATATTTTCTCTATGGAACATCGAGATGCAAAAGCCAGATAATATTTCACTTTTCTATTGCTAGTTGTGTGACTAGATCCAATTATTATCGACAAATACAACAGAGAGGTATTTCCTTGGGACATTTTCACTGACAGAATTGTAAGGAATGTAGGTTGTAGCCGAGTAAATACTATTAAGGGCACCGAACGGTGGCAAAAAATGCATTTTTTATTTATTTGCTTTTTAATAACCCTGATTCCTTAGAATAATTTTCATGTAAACATTTTTTTGCGCGATAGTGCGTATTGTCGTACAGAGTGATTCAGAAATATGGCTATACGTTTGATCGCATTTTGTGACGAAAATATTATTATTAAAGGAAATATAATGTTATCATTGGAAAGGGAATCCTTCAAATTACAATAGAACAAAACAAAACAAATCACTACTCACGTGCAGCTTGGCGGGTTGATTTTTGTGGGCTAGCGTCGAACGGCTCCACAATTCTCTCCTCTCTTTCGTTGGTTTCTTACATCCGTGCTAAATGCGAGCCTTTCCAGGAGGTTTGATTTTCTGTATTCTTCCCGTTTCCAGCAGTCGTTTTCTCCACTTCCCCACAGTCGACGGCTGCAACGCTACGTTAAACTCACGTCTTGCCCGTCTTGCGGCCTCACGATCATTAACATACAATAATGCCCATGCAGCAATTGTAATTTGCTGTTGCATATTCAATGCCATTTTGACTAATGACGTAAGTTCTACACTGTTTTGTTTTATTCCATTGTTGTATCTTGAATAATTGCCTTTCCAACGGTAATTTCATATTTCCTGTAATGGTAATATTTTCATCACACAACGCGATCAAACACATAGCCATATTTATGATTCACCCCGTACTTACCAGGAATGGCGACCATCCAACTTCCTGCACTCCGGGGTTTCCAACCTAAATAACTATACTGTAATATAACATTTACATCCACGTGCGGGAAGTTACATGTATATATGTATACTACATACAGAAAATATCCAAAAGGTAGTGTTAATATACATTATACGAAACAAATCACTGCATTTTAAATGAACTGAACTTTATTTGAAACTATAGGCCTATAAGACAATAAATACGTACTTGCGGCCATGATATCAACAATAGTTCTCAAGGCCTCCTGTTTTTTCAACTAATAAACATTGCCCACACTGTTAACGTTAGTCAGTTGTTTATAATGAACGCAAATATTTCCAACAAAGATGTTATTATTTTACTGTTATTTATTATTTTGAAAACACCATCGTGCAAAAAATAATGTACAACACACGTTTGTGAAGTGTTTTACAGAATCTCGGAAATTAAAAACCTTTTCTTCGATTCTGTAAAAACCACTTCCGAACCTCGCATCGTAATGTACTATTGTTGCAGGAGCATAATTGAGTCCGTGACGTAAGAGTCTAAACTCCTTTGCACATGTGGTCAGCATTTCTACTTTAACTTTAATATTTTTTTTTATTTTTTTCATATTTTTAACATTTTCCAAAACTTAAAATGCTCTTTACGATGCAATTTTTATGCCATGAAAGTGAAATTTTGAGGTTAGACTCCACAATATATGTTAATTGAAATTTGCTATGCAGTTACTAGTCTAAGACACATGTGTTCTTTTAAATTGAGATGGAAATGCACGAGAGTGGATGATGACCAGCGTCATGTGCTAGTGGTCAGCATTTCTGACTACTGTTCATGTGGTCCCGGGTTCGATTCCCGATCAAACCAAAGAAAATTTTCCTTAAAGAGAATTATTCCTCCAGTTGCCCATGGTTTGGAATTCAGGTTAAGAACTCTCCTGGCGCTTCATTGTCATTTATCATCCATCATATCATTGGGGTAGCTCCGCCTTCCAGGCGCCCCCACTTTAGAACTGGGTTACAATTAAGCCAATGCCAGGAGAGAGCACCAGAAATGTCGAAATGACAACCTGGGGCATTGAAAAAAAAATGCATGACAGTGGATACTTTTTTTTTCTTCAAAAAATGAAAAATTAAGCAGTATCATCCCTTTACGATCTTTTTTGTTTGCATAGCAAATTGTGTTTAGTGGAATCATAAAGACTATGAATGTCAAATTTCACGAGAGAATATTTAAAAATGCATCGTAAGGAACATTTTTAAGAAAATATTAAAAAAATCATAACTCTGAAACTATTCCACTTATAAACACCAAACTCCACAGAAACACATAATGTATGTGATAAAAAGATCAAAATAACCAGAATGAGAACAAAAAAAAATTAAATTCACCCGTCGGTCTCCTTAAAACATTTCACTTTTGACTCATGAAGAAAAAACATTTTCTCTTTGAAGTTCTAAAAGCAATTCCTTGTTTTTGGTTTCCATTCCATAGTAAATCTACCCGAGTGCAGGTCTTTCACTGCAATCATAGCACTTTAATGCTATGCTTGCAGCTTTACTAGGGAATTGTAAGTGTGGTAGCTTCCCGTTGTTTTCCACACCGATGAAGGATGATGATGATAATGATAAGGATGATGATGATGGCCAGATGATTTTCGGGAACCGTTGGGCCCTAAAGCTTCATGACATTTGTCTTACAAGTGAGGAAAAACCCCGAAAAAACTTCACCCTGGAACCTGTCCCGACCGGGAATCTTTCCCGGACCCGCTGCGTAACAAGGCAGTACACTACATCGAGATCACATCAGTGGACATTTTTTGTTTTGTTTATGTTATTATTGAATTATTAGATTGTATTTTAATTATTTTATCAAGGTCAATACAAGGAATGAAGCTGTTGGCACTATTCCCATGCAAAGGTTTTTAAAAAAGTTTGCAGATCTTCCCCGATCCTATCTTGTAGACACCAAAAAAGGCCATGACCAAATTGTATGTATAAAACTCCTGGCGCGACAGGCCTACAAGGCCCTTAGCCTATCAGCCGGCTGCTGGCCTCACATCCACATGTGTCAATCACAGAGGTAGATGATAATCAGCCAGTGTAGGGGTGACACGTGGTCAGCATGTCGAGTCCCCCAGCCGTTATAGCTGGTTTTCTCAACCTGGAGCCGCTACTTATTGTAGCTACCCAAATGCATCACGATGCTGGGTGGGCACCGGTCCCATACTGGCCGAAAACCCTTGAGAAAATTTCTTCCCCCATGGAGACTCGAACCAGCGCAAGTCCCGTAGCTCTGCGCCAAGGCTTCCTGCCTTAACCACTCGGCTACGGCGCGGGACAAATTGTATGTATATACTAGGTAATACCCGGCGTGCGTTGCTACGCCTGAATATGTTAAATATGAAATATTAACTAAATTGTGTGGTATACGCTGAGACGAACTAAACATGATGGTAGCTAATCTATTTTTAATTTCGGGTTTCAGGTAAACCTCCACTTCTGATTCTCAAATTTCCCTCATTTTTTGATAATACCTACCTCGGTTTATTTTAATACAATATACTGAGTTTCGTTGTGAAACATCGAAAATTGTGACCGCTAGAGTGATTTTTTAATGTTCACTTCAGGTGAACTCCTACACCTAATGGTTTTAGAGGGTCCAATTGTGAATTTAAACCATCCAGGGACTCAATCAGACATACATAAAACATTTAATCAAAATCGGCGCAGTTGTTTAGGAGGAGTTCAGTGACACACATACAGAATAATTATATAGGCCTATATATATATATATATATATATATACTTTTTATTCATCATAAGTAATGCCACTCTTGATTTCCAAATTATCGATAAATTTACCGCTCACGAAGTGTGGAGTGAATTTATCTAGAGAATGTGGAAATGAAGAGTGGCATTTGTCAGGACCATTTAACGAATAAAATTAAGCTGTTTACTCACAAACCATTATTTAAATATAGTTATTTTAAAATATTTATTTATTTAATATAAACGGCGATGTTTGAAAACAAATGAGAAGCGATGTTTGAAAACAAATGAGAAACGATTGTTACGCTTGTTCACCACTGCAACCAGATCATATTAGTTATTGACAAATGATCGCAATATTGTAAGAATGCACCCTAGTGGAGAAATTTATAACCAGCATTATAGTTTATGAATTAATTTCTGATGTCCTATTATGTAAATATGTCAATTATATTTTTCTGCAACGTTATTTCCTGGGAAATAATTCGTTTTATTAAATGCAAACAGTGTTTTTTTTTGTGGTATAATCAATTGCTAGAAATGTTTTTATATTATCTCCCGCAAGCACCACGAGCTGACATTCGTATAATATATATAAAATTTGGTAGCAGTATTTTGTCGAAAGTCGGTCACTGCAAAATAATGCTATGACCTATTCAGAATGTTAAAAAGGAGGAGCTTTCTTCAATATGATAAACTTGTTTGATAAATTCGAGGTGAAACACGGCTGTGATTTGTCGTAATTCAAAAATCATTGAAATGTGATTGGTCATTGAATCCCATTTGGGGTATGAGTTAAATAATCTTTACAACGGGCGTGAAATGAAAGCTGCTGAACAAATATTCGAAACAGGACAATACTAAGGAGAATGTTAGCTGTTTATCTACTACTTTCTTTCTCATTTGAAGTGAGATTCTCATTATAGATTCACGCATAAAACTTAAATTAATGATCCGCATAACCTAGTAATTCCGTTTAGTAAACATGTTATTAAAAAACCGTCACGCAGAAACTGTTTAAATACCTAACTAACTGGCTAGCACTTTCCAACCCGTACATACATGGCTCTCCATACATCCTGAGTTAATGTTTTCCGATCAACCCCTGTATAATCTACTTCCCTCAAATAATATTTAATCTTATTCTCCCACCTCATGTTTGCCCTACCTAATGAGGGTTTTATTTTTAGGATGAAAAAAATCCAAGGGACGATTTAGGCCTACAAAGAAGGTTACCATGACTATTTAACTCATGCCCCAAATGTGAGTCAATGACCAATCACATTTCAATGATTTTTCATTTACAACCAATCACAGCCTCGAATTTATCAACCGAAATTTATCATAAGTAATGCCACGAGTGATTTCCAAATTATCGATAAATTCACGACTCACGAAGTGAGGAGTGAATTTATCTAGAGAATTTGGAAATCAAGAGTGGCATTTGTTAGGACTATTTAACGAATAAAATAAAGCTGTTTACTCACAAATCATTATTTAACTACAGTTATTTAAAAATATTTTTATATTTAAAGTAAACGGTGATGTTTGAAAACTAATGAGAAACGATAGGTAGCCTACGCTTCTACTGCTTCTTTTGTTTATCACTGCAACCAGATCATACTATTTATTGCCAAAGGAACGCAATATTGTAAGAATGCTCTCTAGTGGAGAAAAAATGAAACACATCAATCTGTATATTAATTCATTTTTGATGTCGTATACATTTAAGAAAGTGCAAACAGTGGTTTCTTTTTTTGGTGGGTATAATCAATTGCTACAAATGTTGACATGTAAGCACTATTATATACAATCTGGTAGCCGTATTTGTTATAGGCTCAGTCACTGCAAAATAACGGTCAGACCTGTTCAGAATATTAAAAAGGAGGAGCTTTGCTTAATATATGATAATCCTAACGTTGATAATTATTTCGTGAAACACGTCTCTGATTGGTTGTAATACAGAAATCATTGAAACGTGATTGGTCATTGACTCCCATTTGGGGCATGAGTTAAATAGTCATAATAAAGAAAGCATCTCCTTTTTAACATTCTGAATAGGTCATAGTATTATTTTGCAGTGACTGCCTCTCTAAGAATTACGGCTACCAGATTGTATATATAGTGCATGAATATCAGCAGATAGCGCATGCGGGAGATAATACAAAAACATTTGTAGCAATTGATTATACCACAAAAAAAACACTGTTTTCACTTTCATAAACGAATTATTTTCCAGGAAATGACGTTCCAGAAAAATGTAATTGACATATTTACATCATAGGACATCAGAAATTAATTAATACCTATAACGTTGGTTATAAATTTCTCCACTAGGGTGCATTCTTACAATATTGCAATCCTTTGGAAATAAATAATATGATCTCGTTGCAGTGATAAACAAAAGAAGCAAAATGAAGCATACCAATCGTTTCTCATTTGTTTTCAAACATCGCCGGTTACATTAAATATATAAATATTTTAAAATAACTATATTTAAATAACGATTTGTGAGGAAACAGCTTAATTTTATTCGTTAAATAGTCCTAACAAATGCCACTTTTGATTTCCAGATTCTCTAGATAAATTCATGAAATCACTTCGTGAGTCGTGAATTTATCGATAATTTAGAAATCACTCGTGGCATTACGTATGACTATTTAACTCATGTCCCAAACGGTAGTCAATGACCAATCACGTTTCAATGAATTTTGTTTTACAACCAATGACAGTCGTGTTTCACCTCGCTCTTTTATTGATTTCTCTTTATCAGCTCCTGCTTTTGTGATAAAGAAAGCTACTTTTTAATATTGTGAACAGGTCAGATCATTATTTTTCTCCCACAAATACACTGAATATAACAAATAATGAACAGATTCCTTGATTTTACTGAGTTGTTTACTAAAAAAATAAATGAAAACCTATAATATTGATTATAATATACAGTTTGACGTGTTTCATTATTTCTCCACTAGGGTGCACTCTTACAATATTGCGATCTTATTCGGTAATAAATAATATGATCAAGTTGCAGTGAATATACATAACCTCACATTTCTGATTTGTTTTCAAACATCGACGTTTATATTAAATATATTAATATTTTAAAATACCGGTAACTATATTTAAATAGTCCACCACTGTGGTCACGAGGTAGCGTGCGGGCCCGGGTTCGATCCCTGGTCGGGGCAGTTTTTCTGGGTGAAGTTTTTATCGGGGGTTTTCTTCACCTGTAAGACAAATTTCAGGAAAACTTTAAGGCCCAAACGGTCCCGGAAATCATATAGCCATCATCATCATCCTTATCATTATCATCATCCTTCACCGGTGTGGAAAGCAACGGGAAGCTACCACACGTACAATTCCCTAGTAAAGCTGCAAGCATAGCATGAAAATTCTATGATTGCAGTGAAGGACCTGCCTTCGGGCAGAATTACTATGGATGGATGGATATTTAAACAATGATTTGTGAGTAAACAGCTTAATTTTATTCGTTAAATAGTCCTAACAAATTCCACTCTTGATTTCCAAATTCTCTAGATAAATTTGAAATCACTCGTGTCATTACTTATGATAATTACAACAGTAGCAACACAGGAATTGCTCCAATGCACGACCATTGGTCTGTATGCACGCAGTACATCGTCTGACCATTGGTTGTCGTGTTTGTTCGAAGATTCCTGGCATGTCCGCAATGGTCCCAACAGCGACGGCAATTCTAGCGACGAGGTTTTCTTCTGTTTCCGCAACGGTTTCATACACCAGCTGCTTCATATGCCCCCAGAGGAAGAAATTCAGACACTTGAGGTCAGGTGATCTGGGTGGCCACACAGCCACCTCGGCCGCCACAAGAGCTTACGTCAGCAAAATGCCATCTAATATTACAAGTTGACATCTGAGACCCTATGTTCCTTATCGAAATATATTTGTTTTGATGTTCTGTACCTCCTGTATTAATTTCAAGCAATAGTTTCGGAACACCCTCTATATTTTTTCATATCATAAACCATTCAGTCTGAGCTAGTTTAGGAATAACACTGACCAACAAAAAAACTTTTTTTTTGTCTCATAAAGAAAAGTATGTGATTCTGATAGCATTTTTTCTCCTGAATTCAAATATGATATCGGCTTTTCTCCACCACGCAAGGTTTCCGAGAGATTCCATCCTTTTAGCCGGGAACCAAGCATTTCAGACTGGTTTTCGGATAACTTTAAATCTCGTATGAGATCGTTAAGATCTTCTTGAGTCAATAAATGAGGCTCAGATCAACAGCTTTGTTCAAAAGTTGTATCACCAAAATCTTTCTTCTTCTTCCTTACTTCCATCAGAAACTGAGCTCTCTTCATCTAATGCCACATGTTCTGGAGGCTTTGGTATGGGCAATTCTTCGCAGTGTGGAACTGGTCTCATTGCAGATTGCAAGTCAGGGTACACCACTGTATGTTTTGATTTTGACGTAATCCCTTTAATGTTTGTTAAGCAGAAAATAATTATTTAAATCCAATAATTGAAATTGAAATAAAAAAAACTGTGGGTGATGGAGAAATTCCAAATACATATTTGAAAACACCACAAAAATCTGCATTAAGTACAATTATTGGTACTCATGAGACAAAAATCATGTTGACCAGTGTAATTTAAGTTTGACTATTACATATCTAAATTGAGGTACAGTTTTTTTCATCTTCAGTAATAAATTAATTCATTCATTTTGAGAATTTTCCTCATCATTGAGGGTTTTCTCCAACCAATCTTAAAAATTAACATGAGTTTTAAAACAATACATAAATGACTACGGACTTATAGACTATCAGTTTGCAACAAACATTCATAAATTTCCCTTAATTAAAGTTCTCCATCGTTCTCTGTTCTCTGTGTCTTCATCCGTTACATCGAATTTCCTCATTGAATTCTGAATGTTATTCTTCCAGGTTGTTCTTTGTCTTCCTTTTATGCTCCTTCTTTCAATTTTCCATCCATAGACGGCCTTTGGTAGTCTTCCATCCTGCATTCTTCTTACGTTACCATACCATTTTAGCCTTCTGTGTTCAATCTCATCCATTATAATTCTTTCTGCATTCATCCATTTTCCAATTTCTGTATTTCTAATTCTTTCCAGTCGAGCAGCTCTTCTCCAAAAATCCATTTCAACTGCAGTTATTCTGTTGGAATCTTGTTGTGTCATTGTCCAAACTTCCGATCCATATAACCAGTAAGAAAGTTAAATTTTAACCAAAAGTAATATTTTATATATATATATATATATATATAAGTCCACCGCTGTGGTCTCGAGGTAGCGTGCTGCCTTGTCACGCAGCGGGCCCGGGTTCGATCCCCGGTCGGGGCAGTTTTTCTGGGTGAGGTTTTTATCGGGGTTTTTCCTCACCTGTAAGACAAATGTCAGGAAAACTTTAAGGCCCAAACGGTCCCCGAAATCATATGGCCATCATCCGTATCATTATCATCATCATCATCCTTCACCGGTGTGGAAAGCAACGGGAAGCTACCACACCTACACAATTCCCTAGTAAAGCTGCAGGCAGAATTACTATGGACGGAAATATATATATATATATATAACACATATACAAAACTACCAGAACAACTGGAAAGCCCATCTTCAACGAATGCCATCTCATATAATTCCAAGAGTCATGGTTCGTTACTGCTCCGAAGACAAAAAAGCGCTGGATGGAAAATTTCATTTTGAGACCGTAACAGGCCACATGGCCTAATACTTACATGGATGATAATCATAATAATAATACTTACTTACTTACTTACTTACTCACTGGCACTATCGAACCCGTAGGTTCATGGCCGCGCGGACATAAGCTCTCCATACATCCCTATCCTGAGCTAATGCTTTCCAATCATTTCCTGTATAATCTACTTCCCTCAAATCATAGTTAATGTTGTTCTCCCACTTCATTCTTGGTCTACCAACTGGGCGTTTTCCTTCTGGCTAGGAACATGTCCCTGTGTTTGAGCCTTTGGCATGGATTCCCTGAAGTAGTCCCCGCCCGGAGAACCGAATGGGGGACTATTTGACCTCCGGAAAATTTTACCCCAGTAGAACCCATGTCCGCATTTCTTGACGGTTGTATTTTTACGGTGAAAGAATAATTAAGATGTGTATGTACAAATAATTTGTCTTAGTAGTTCTTCATCTAACTTGGTCGAAAGAGTGACGATCTTTCACCGTAAAAATACAACCGTCAAGAAATGCGGACATGGGTTCTACTGGGGTAAAATTTTCCGGAGGTCAAATAGTCCCCCATTCGGTTCTCCGGGCGGGGACTACTTCAGGGAACCCATGCCAAAGGCTCAAACATGTTGCACGTATGGGGAATGAAAGACGTGCATGGAAGCTTCTTGTAGGAAAGCCAGAAGGAAAACGCCCAGTTGGTAGACCAAGAATGAGGTGGGAGAACAACATTAACTATGATTTGAGGGAAGTAGATTATACAGGGAATGATTGGAAAGCATTAGCTCAGGATAGGGATGTATGGAGAGCTTATGTCCGCGCGGCCATGGACCTACGGGTTCGATAGTGCCAGTGAGTAAGTAAGTAAGTTCTTCATCTAACTTCAAAGTCACGAACCGCCACTGTTCTCCAGACTCCATTCCGTTCACCACGAAACCCAAATGAAGTAACCGATACGCGAAATCGGGACCCCAGCGGTGAGAGGCGAGTGTCTAACCGCTTGCGCCACGGGCAGCTTGGAAGAAGCTAAAAAAAAATGTCATAAAAACAACCCGGTGACTTTGGACAAAAAATTAATTTCATTTCGTCACACATACAACTATAACAATATAATGTGCTGTTGAAAATGTGGTGTATAATTTCGTAAATGGGCGGTGCTGAGGCTTGTGTTTGACGGCGCGGTGGAGGTCTTAACCCCTGAGTGACCTCTAAACAACAACATTAATATACAGTGTTTAATTTCCATCCGAGACAAGCTATTGTCTGTTCCAACCTCCTTCTCCTCACACTCATCCCCTCTCTCACTACCGACACACCTTGTCCAGGGTCTTCCACTGGGTCTACCTTTAACAAATTTCGAAAGAATGAAGCTATACATGGTGTTTCAGAATACGTATTACAGACTTCTGGGGGTTGTAGAAGGGACTTAGCAGAAAAAAGTTTCGTTAAGGAACCCATGTCCGGAAACGTACCATTTCGATGTAAAATAAGTTTGAAGATCGAAACACAATGGGCTGATATCGTGTGTCTTGTGTTTCAGAATAAGTATTACAGACTTCTAGGAGTTGTAGAAGGGACTAAGTAGAAAAAGTTTTGATAAGGAACCCATGTCCGGAAACGTACCATTTCAATGTAAAATAAGTTTGAAGATCGAAACACAATGGGCTGATATCGTGTGTCTTGTGTTTCAGAATAAGTATTACAGACTTCTGCGGGTTGTAGAAGGGACTTAGTAGAAAAAGTTTTGATAAGGAACCCATGTCCGGAAACGTACCATTTCGATGTAAAATAAGTTTGAAGATCGAAACACAATGGGCTGATATCGTGTGTCTTGTGTTTCAGAATAAGTATTACAGACTTCTGCGGGTTGTAGAAGGGACTTAGTAGAAAAAGTTTTGATAAGGAACCATGTCCGGAAACGTACCATTTCGATGTAAAATAAGTTTGAAGATCGAAACACAATGGGCTGATATCGTGTGTCTTGTGTTTCAGAATAAGTATTACAGACTTCTGCGGGTTGTAGAAGGGACTTAGTAGAAAAAGTTTTGATAAGGAGCCCATGTCCGGAAACGTACCATTTCGATGTAAATAAGTTTGAAGATCGAAACACAATGGGCTGATATCGTGTGTGTCTTGTGTTTCAGAATAAGTATTACAGACTTCTGCGGGTTGTAGAAGGGACTTAGTAGAAAAAGTTTTGATAAGGAACCCATGTCCGGAAACGTACCATTTCGATGTAAAATAAGTTTGAAGATCGAAACACAATGGGCTGATATCGTGTGTCTTGTGTTTCAGAATAAGTATTACAGACTTCTGCGGGTTGTAGAAGGGACTTAGTAGAAAAAGTTTTGATAAGGAGCCCATGTCCGGAAACGTACCATTTCGATGTAAAATAAGTTTGAAGATCGAAACACAATGGGCTGATATCGTGTGTCTTGTGTTTCAGAATAAGTATTACAGACTTCTGCGGGTTGTAGAAGGGACTTAGTAGAAAAAGTTTTGATAAGGAGCCCATGTCCGGAAACGTACCATTTCGATGTAAAATAAGTTTGAAGATCGAAACACAATGGGCTGATATCGTGTGTCTTGTGTTTCAGAATAAGTATTACAGACTTCTAGGTGTTGTAGAAGGGACTTAGTAGAAAAAGTTTTGATAAGGAACCCATATCAGAGGATTGGAGGAATATTAATGGATGGACAGAAAGGAATTGTTTTTGGTTTCCGGAAGACGGCGGCAAATGCCATAATACCGGATGATGATGATTATTGTTATGACAATAAATTATTAAAATTTCAAATGATATGTGACACCATTCATAGAACACTAAAACATAAAACAAGGAAGAATACAAGATTGAAGTTGTACAAAACAATGGCGGTACCGGTACTTTTATACGGTAGTGAGTCCTGGGTAACAAATAAGAGGAGTTCCAGTAGAATACAAAGTGCAGAAATGACTTTTCTAAGAAGGACCAAAATTGGACCACTTAAGAAATGAAGAAATAAAAAATGATTTAGAAATATGTTCAATAAATGATAGAATTCAACAACATCGCGTCGGCTGGGAACAGCATGTTCAGAGAATGGAAGAAACAAGATTGCCCAAGATAGCATATCATTATAAACCAAAAGGAAGACATAGGAAGAAATGGAAGGAATCATTATAAATTCGGAACAGGCGAATCGCCTAAATCTTGAAGTGAAGATTATTATTATTATTATTATTATTATTATTATTATTATTATTATTATTATTATTATTATTATTCAACAAAAACTTAGAACAAAAACGTATGTCGATGGAAATGGATTTCTTGAGGAGAGCAGCAAGATGTTCAAAATTAGACAAAATAAGAAATACCGTCATAAGAGAAAAAATGAATATTGGTTATTCAATAGTAGATTATATACGGTATAAGCAATTAAATTGGTATGGGCACGTACGACGAATGCAAGAAGAAAGATTACCCAGGAAAACATTGGAATGGTGTCCACCTGGAAGAAGGAGGAGAGGAAGACCTCGAAACTCGTGGATGCAGGAAATAATAACTGGGATGAGAGCATGAGGACTGGAGGACATGGATTGGATGGAGAGAGACGAGTGGAGAAGAAAAATAAAACTTTAGGCACAGAAAGGTGTGTAAACATTAAAATTCTGTATTTTATTCTACCAGTTATATTATATGGGTGTGAAACATGGACTCTTACTTTAAGGGAGGAAAGGAGATTACAAGTATTTGAGAATAAAGTACTTAGGAAAAATTTTGGACCAAAGAGAGATGAACAGACAGGTGAATGGAGAATACTACATAACAATGAACTACATGGTCTTTATAGGAAGCCAGATATAATAAGAACAGTTAAGTCTCGTAGACTGCGATGGGCAGGACATGTTGCACGTATGGGGAATGAAAGGCTTGCATGGAAGCTTCTTGTAGGAAAGTCAGAGGGAAAACGCCCAGTTGGTAGACCAAGAATGAGGTGGGAGAATAACATTAACTATGATTTGAGGGAAGTAGATTATACAGGGAATGATTGGAAAGCATTAGCTCAGGATAGGGATGTATGGAGAGCTTATGTCCGTGCGGCCATGAACCTACGGGTTCGATAGTGCCAGTGAGTAAGTAAGTATATATAAATAAATAAATAAATAAATAATTATTATTATCATTATTATTATTATTATTATTATTATTATTATTATTATTATTATTATTATTAAGTAGTGATTTTCATAGAGAGAAAGCATTTTCAATATAAAATATAAGCAGTTACATTGGTATGGGCATGTAGGCCTATGACTAAAGTTTACTCAGAAAATACATTGGAATGGTGTCCCCTGGAAGAAGAAAGAAAAACCTCGAAACTAATGGATGCAAGAAATAACTTAATGAGAACTGGAGGATATGGAATGGATGGATAGATAGGACGAGTGAAGAAGGAAAACCAAAATTTTAGGCGCAGAAAAATCTGTAAACATAGAAAATCTGCATATAAATAAATTAAAAAAAGTAGTGATTTGGCTAGAATCCATGTCTGTAAATTTCTGTTCCACCCTGTAGAAGTAGAGGACATTTTGAATGTTTGAGCCACGCCTCCGAGCCAGTATAAGGGATATTGACTCTATAGAGTTATATCTAAATGTGCATTAGTTGAAGAAAATGGACCCAGTGGACGCAATATGCAGCCCACGTATGCATGAAACACACCTGAGTTGTTGACCGGCAGAGCGAGCTAGTGTGCAGGCAGACAGATCGCCTGTCTCAGTATGTACCTTGCGCCTTAGATGAGTGGACGTGTTTTGTTTTGTGCTCTGTTACATGAACTAAGTTTTCTCGTGTGTTGATTGTTTTCATGTGCTACACTAATGAAACATTTTGTGTTCGTATCAACGAGGTGACCTCCTATAATCAATAGGTATGTTAATTGCTCTTAGCATTTCTATAACTTTTTATTATTTAGAAATACATTGTTCGATGGAATGGGGGCTTAACAAATGGGCATAATATTTGAAGAAATGGCGGAATTCAAATAGCTATGAACAATAATTACAAAACAGGATAGAGGTGTAGAAGGAAATTAACAAGAGTTCAACTCCAAAAAAGTAATTCCAGTAATATGCATTGCAGAAATTCTTGCAATGCCAACTTCTGTAAAAAAAAGTTAAACTATAAATATATAAAACAGTTACTCGGCTATTCTATGCCAGGAGTCCATCTCTACTGATTTTATTTCGTTAGGTGAGAAAATGGACACGTTAGTGTAAGAAGATAATAATAATAATAAATAATAATAATAATAATAATAATAATAATAATAATAGCTTTATTTTACCTGGCAGAGTTAAGGCCTTAAGACCTTGTCTGCCACTCAACCAGGTTTTAAAAAATACAAAAAATAGACTTACAATTAAATTACAATCAATATAAACGATTACATGTTATAAATACAATACAATTATTATTTACAATGTATTTTGATTTATTCTAGATTTTAAAAAATTAAATATATAATATGTACAAGATATATACAAAAACGAGAAAAAGATTATTAATGACGTAGTATAAATTTAAATAAATAGATAAAAATTAATTATTAGACAACAGGTAACTGTATAAGCGTGACTTAAAGGTGCAAAGTGTGCGGCAACCCCTGATATCTTGAGGAAGGAAATTCCAGGAGCGGGCAGAGGCTACTGTGAAGGAAGTAGAATAAGAGGAAGTGCTATGAAGAGGGATTGTTAGCAGACTGTTATCTTGTGACCTAGTGTCAATATTGTGGTAAGAGGATAACTTCTCAAATCTGGACGCGAGGTAACTAGGAGTGTAGGAATTCAGAAGCTCGAAAAGAAGTGAAAGAGAGTGCAATTTACGTCTGTCAGTAAGACGGAGCCAAGAGATGTTATTGAAGTGTTTGGAAATATGGTCATAACGGCGGATATTCAAAATGAATCGAACGCAAGCATTATGAACACGCTGCAGTCTCTGCGACAAGTCATGCGACATGTAGTTCACTGTTTTGTAGTCTTCTCCATTCACCTGTCTGTTCATCTCTCTTTGGTCCAAAAATTTTCCTAAGAACTTTATTCTGAAATACTCGTAATCTCCTTTCCTCCCTTAAAGTAAGAGTCCATGTTTCGCACCCATAGGCCTATAATATAAATGGTACAATAATAGTTATATATTTTCAGTTTAACGTTTTTTGAAAGGAGTTGGGACATCAAAAGTCTCTGTAATGCATAATAGCACGCATTTCCAGAATTGAGCCTATGTTTAATTTCTTTGTGCATCTCATTCCTATTTGTGATTATTGTTCGTAGGTATTTGAATTCAGCCACTTCCTCAAAATTTCCCTCATTTATCATTAGCTGTCCACTTCCATTATATACGTGTGACCATATATTTAGTTTTATTGATATTTACTTCCAGTCCTAATTTCTTAGTGTTACTCGATAGTGTGTGCGTGTTGTCCTTTAGTATCTCCTCACTATCACGCAATAGTACATCAGCATAAACTAACAGCTTATTTGAAGAAATAGCTAGGAACAATAATAAACACAGGAATGAGGTGTACAAATACATAGGTTCAACTGTGGACATGCGTGTTATCATGGATTACAGAGACTCTTGTCGTCCCAACTCCTTCAAAAAACGTTAAACTGAAAATATGTAAAACTATTATTCTACCAGTTATATTATATGGATGCGAAACATGAACTCTTACTTTAAGGGAGAAAAGCAGATTACAAGTATTTGAAAATAAAGTTCTTAGGAAAATGTTTGGAGCAAAGAGAGATAACAGACAGGTGAATGGAGAAAACTGCATAACAGTGAACTACATGGTATTTATAGGAAGCCAGATATAATAAGAGCAGTTAAGTGTTATAGAAAGCGTTGGGCAGGACATATGGCACGAATGGTGAATGAAATAGTGGCATATAAACTCCTTGTAGGAAAAGCATTGCAGAAGCAATGACAACTGTGCTAAACATATTGCTCTAAGCTAACAGTATATGAAAAAAAAAATAGTAGTGTTTTCATGGAAACGGATAGTGATTTTAGAGACACCCTGTAGTAGGAGTGGCTTTTTGACGGAAGTAAGTAAATTGATTCCTCTCCAGGACTATGGTGACTTTTTGCTCATAATTTGTAGAAGTATCGGTCGCGGTGGACAAGTGGTTATGCTCCTTACCTGTGGTCCGAGGGAGGCGGGATCAAATCCGACCGGGATCGATGTATTATTTTAGGATGGAAAAATCCAAGGAGCAAGTCCTCCGGAAAGGACTTTAAAGCATGGAGATTTTCAGGCTGTGAAAGATCCTTAAGCCTGATTAAAGAGGCTTCTAGTAATACCTCAACCGGCCGCAGTGGACTAGTGGTTATGCTCCTTGCCTCTGGTCCCGAGGGTCGCGGGTTCAAACCCGGCCGGGGTCGATGGATTTTTTTAGGTTGGAAAAATCCAAGGAGCAAGTCCTCCGGGAGGGACTTTAAGCCGTGGGTCCCGAGTCTGAAGATTTTCAGGCTCGTAAAACATCCTTAAGCCTGAATGAAAAGGCCTCTAAGCAAAATTTATCGAATTTTCCCGTCCTAGTACTACCTTGGTTTCCTAGATGTCAGTATGAGGCGGAACGCTGACCACGGACCACTCAAAATGGCATCTATACGAAAACAAGTGTAACTAAATTAGTATGGTTAAAATTCTTCCCTGTAGGGGGAGAGCGCCTAAATCTCTGTTAAGGGAAACATGGGCTTACAAGAAGAAGTAATACCTCAGTTTCCTGCTAGATGTCTCATTGAGTCGGTATGATGCTCGCATACCATTCATGACATATTTAGGGAAATAAGCGAAACTAAAGTAACTTGATCTGATATTAAAACGTTAAAAATGTAAAATGAGTACCTGATAAATCAGTCGTCCTCAAAAATTCTGTTTGAAAAACTTCGTCAAGTAGTTAAAAATATGAAGGCCTTTCAAAACGATGTTTCATCTTCTGCATTTTAACTGGTACTAATGTTGTTGTATAAGTTGTACAACGGGTTCATGTCTGTGTGCGTGTTTTCGTTGAGCATGTCTGCATTCTCAGTACAGCCCGGATTTGTATGCGAAATGCATGTTTTGTTTTACGCATGAAAAGTGTGCGGAAATGATTTACATGTTAAGTGGTCCCTTCACAGACAATTTGAGCGGTATTTGATAATGCATAGAAATGCATATTCCGGGGGAAAATGCTTATTTCAGATTTAAATTGCATAAATGCATATTTTCTCCTAAATGTGGTATTAAATTATAATTTCCCTTCAGCTAATTACTACTAATTAATTAATTAATTATTAATATTTTTAAATTAATAAAGTCTCTGCAATCAATTGGATATAAGCGTAACATATATATATACATAATATATATGTGTGTGTGTGTGTGTGTGTGTGTGTGTGTAAGAGGGGAATATTTGAGCATAAAGTTCTTAGGAAAATTTTTGGACCAAAGAGAGATGAACAGACAGGTGAATGGAGAAGACTACGTAACAATGAACTACATGGTCTTTATAGGAAGCCAGATATAATAAGAACAGTTAAGTCTCGTAGACTACGATGGGCAGGACATGTTGCACGTATGGGGAATGAAAGACTTGCATGGAAACTTCTTGTAGGAAAGCCAGAGGGAAAACGCCCAGTTGGTAGACCAAGAATGAGGTGGGAGAATAACATTAAATATGATTTGAGGGAAGTAGATTATACAGGTAATGATTGCAAAGCATTATCTCAGGATAGGGATGTATGGATGGGGCACGCCGTAGCGTAGTGGTTAAGGCACTGCGCTACAAGTCGGAAGGTCGAGGGTTCAAGTCCCGGTGGGGTCAGGATTTTTAAACTGACCAAAACCTTCTGGCGGCACTATGGCCCTGGGGTCGACTCAGCCTCTAACAGAAATGAGTACCAGACGCTTGTTCTGGGGTAAAGGCGGCCGACACGCAGGGCTGACAACCCGGCTGACTTCAAGTGCCGATTGTCTAGAAAAAGTAGGTGCCTTAACCTCCTACTACCGCAAGGGCCTCCCGAGGCCTGTTGTGGGATTACTTTACTTTACTTTTACTTTAGGGATGTATGGAGAGCTTATGTCCGCGCGGCCATAAACCTACGGATTCTATAATGCCAGTGAGTAAGTAAGTAAGTAAGAGGGGAATACCCGTGGGTCTTGAGAGATAATATTACGGTTTTGCTAAAAAAGCATTTGATAAGCTTAGTGAAGTATTGAATAAAAATCCTGACTACAATAGAATTTGTCAAATTAGCAAAATGCTCTCTGGTGAAAGTGAAAAACTGTAACAGAACAGGAATTCACTGAAGAACCGTGATGTTTTTCACATGCAGCTGTGACATCTTGTGATGTAGAAAGGACATTCTCATTGCATAAAACCTTCTTCACCGACAGATGAAGCAGCTTCCCACAAGAAAAACTCATCAAACCCTTCCTTTTCTACTGTAACAGCCAGGAATAACGTAAGATTACCCACAAAGCAAATTATTTGATTTTATTACAATCTCTTTTTGCATATTTTCTACATTTTTCATGCATATTTAGTACTTTATCTTGCATACAAATCCGGGCTCTAATTCTCAGCTTCTTTTAAAATTCCTGTGTCTTCTAGGGCGCTAATAATGAAGATGCAGAAGATTACATAATCCCAATATCATCAGCATCATCATCATGAACAAATTCCTTTTAGGCCATGTGGCCTGTACGGTAAACCTAGCGAAGATGGTCTTGATCTTTCCACCGATGTTTTGGTCTTCCTTGGTCCCTATGTCCAGTTGGGGTATATTGGAATGCCAATTTTGGAAGTATATTTCTTGCCATTCTCCTCAGATGATTTTTCCATTCTTGTTGGTATCTTTGTATATCTTCATTTAAACTTGTTACTCCAAGTTTTCCTCTGATAATAGTGTTCCTTTGGTGATCCAGTCTATTAACTCCTAACAATGATCGTAAGAAGTGCATTTGGCTTACTCTCATAAACTTCAAGAGTGATTCAGAAATATGGTTATACGTTTGATCGCATTTTGTGACGAAAATATTGTTATTAAAGGAAATAAGATGAGGTTTGAGGTTTGATTTTCTGCATCCTTCCCGTTTCCAGCAGTCTTTTTCTCCACTTCCCCACAGTCGACGGCTGCAATGCTACGTTAAACTCACGTCTTGCCCGTCTTGCGGCTCACGATCATTAGCATACGTTATTGCCCATTCAGCAATTGTAATTTGCTGTTGCATATTCAACGCCATTTTGACTAATGACGTAAGTTCTACACTGTTTTGTTTATTCCATTGCTGTAATTTGATTAATTATATATACAATTTTTTTTAATAATTTGCTTAACTGTTAGGTTAGCCGCTAGATGGCAGTTGAATGATATTTCCGCTACCTCTTGTGTGAATTGAGAATACTACATGTATAAGAAAATTGTATGTTTGATAACGTAAGATTACCCACAAAGCAAATTATTTATTTGATTTTATTACAACCTGTTTTTGCATATCTAGGGTGCATATTTTCTACATTTTTCATGCATATTTAGTACTTTATTTTGCATATAAATCCGGACACTAATTCGAAGCTTCTTTTAAAATTTATGTGTCTTCTTGGATGCTAATGATGAAGATGCAGAAGATTACATAACCCAATAGTGTTTTAAAATTAAGTCTAGAGTCCACCGCTGTGGTCTTGGGGTAGCGTGCTGCCTTGTCACGCAGCGGGTCCGGGTTCGATTCCCGGTCGGGACAGTTTTTCTGGATGAAGTTTTTATCGGGGTTTTTCCTCACCTGTAAGACAAATGTCAGGAAAACTTTTAAGGTCCAAATGGTCCCCGAAATCATATGGCCATCGCAATCATCATCATTCATATTCATCTTAGGTTAAACTTAGGATTAGGGACTCTCCTGGCGCACCACTATCATTATCATCACCCATCATATCATCGGGACAACGTAACACAGCCTTCCAGGCGCCCCAACCTCAGAAGTGGGTTACAAGTACGCCATGCCAGGAGAGAAACCAGGAATGTCGAAAGACAACCTGGAGCATTTTAAAAAAAAAGGTATTGAGTGATCTAGTATCTCTCATCTTTGGGCTGTTATGCTATTGTGTTTGTGTATATATATATATATATATATATATATATATATATATATATGTATATAAGTAAAGTGATCCCACGACAGGCCTCAGGAGACCTTGGGGTAGTAGGAGGTTAAGGCTCCCACTTTTTCTAGACAATCGGCACTTTATGTCAGCCGGGTTGTCAGCCCTGCGTGACGGCCGCCTTTACCCCCAGAACAGGCGTCTGGTACTCATTTCCGTTAGAGGCTGAGTCGACCCCAGGGCCATAGTGCCGCCAGAGGGTTTGGGTCAGTTTAAAAATCCTGACCCCAAGGGGACTTGAATCCTCGACCCTCCGGCTTGTAGCTCAGTGCCTTAACCACTACGCTACGGCGTGCCCCATATTTATAGCATTTTGTGACGAAAATATTATTATTAAAGGAAATAAGATGTTATTGTAAGTAATGCCACGAGTGATTTCCAAATTATCGATAAATTCACGACTCACGAAGTGAGGAGTGAATTTATCTAGAGAATTTGGAAATCAAGAGTAGCATTTGTTAGGACTATTTAACGAATAAAATTAAGCTGTTTACTCACAAATCATTATTTAACTATAGTTATTTTAAAATATTTATATATTTAATGTAAACGGCTATGTTTGAAAACAAATGAGAAACGATTGGTACGCTTCATCTGCTTCTTTTGTTCATCACTGCAACCAGATCATAATATTTATTGCCAAAGGAACGCAATATTGTAAGAATGTACTCTAGTGGAGTGGCTTGCGTGCTTAAATGTTCCTGAGAGCTATGCCGGCGGTAGCATTGCTGCCGATAGGGTTACCCATGCCGGACTGGTCGAAGGTACTAAGCCAGACGAAAAAAGTACCTTGGTCGAAAGAGTGACGATATTTCACCGTAAAAATACAACCGTGAAGAAATGCGGATATGGGTTCAACTGGGGTAAAATTTTCCGGAAGTCAAATAGTCCCCCATTCGGTTCTCCAGGCAGGGACTACTTCAGGGAACTCATGCCAAAGGCTCAAACATATGGACATGTTCCTAGGAACATGGAATGTTAGGACTTTATACGATGGTCACAGATAAACATGTATTATATAGGCTAATGGAAATGGACAGCTAATGACAAATGAGGGAAATTTTGAGGAAGTGGCTGAATTCAAATACCTAGGAACAATAATCACAAACAGGAATGAGATGCACAAGGAAATTAAACAGAGGCTCAATTCTGGAAATGCTTGCTATTATGCATTGCAGAGACTCTTGACTTCCCAACTCCTTTGAAAAACGTTAAACTGAAAATATATAAAACTATTATTCTACCAGTTATATTATATGGATGCGAAACATGGACTCTTACTTTAAGGGAGGAAAGGAGATTACGAGTATTTGAGAATAAAGTTCTTAGGAACATTTTTGGAGCAAAGAGAGATGAACAGACAGGTGAATGGAGAAGACTGCTTAACAGTGAATTACATGGCCTTTATAGGAAGCCAGATATAATAAGAACAGTTAAGTCTTGTAGACTGCGATGGGCAGGACATGTGGCACGATTGGGGAATGAAAGACGTGCATGGAAGCTTCTTGTAGGAAAACCAGAGGAAAAACGCCCAGTTGGTAGACCAAGAATGAGGTGGGAGAATAACATTAACTATGATTTGAAGGAAGTAGATTGTACAGGGGATGATTGGAAAACATTGACTCAGGATAGGGATATATGGAGAGGTTATGTCCGCGCGGCCATGAACCTACGGGTTCGATAGTGCCAGTGAGTTAGAGTTAGTTTTGATTGATCTAGTATCTCATAACTTTGGGCTGTTATGCCATTGTGTGTGTGTGTGTGTGTGTGTGTGTGTGTGTATATATAAGTCCATCGCTGTGGTCTCGAGGTAACGTGCTGCCTTGTCACACAGCGGGCCCGGGTTCGATTCCCGGTTGGGACAGGCTCATGGGTGAGGTTTTTTCGGGGTTTTTCCTCACCTGTAAGATAAATGTCAAGAAGCTTAGGGCCCAACGGTCCCCGAAAATTATCCAGCCATCATCATCATCATCCTTATCATTTATTTATTTAAATGCAGTGGCTTTTGAAATTTTTGATTAGCCAATAATGACTGAGGAAAAGAAACAATAACAAACAACAACAAGAAAGATTATAAAATGTTAATTATCTTTTCCCTGGCTTCCCAGTATCTGTCCACAAAATTGTTGGTTGTTAGGGTTGGGCAAGTTCGGATGTGATCAGCATCCACATCTTCCATAGTGTTACAGAGGATACATTGTTGAGTTGGTAGAAGACCGAGGCGATGAAGGTGTTTACCCAGGCAGTCGTGTCCTGTTGCAACGGCTACTCTTCTGGGCCAATCTGGCAGTGTAGTTTGGATGGATGCTTTCCAAGGTTTGTCAGTCATTTGGAGCTCTAGGGAGGTTCTGAAGGCTTCTCTCGCTCTGAAGCGGAACGGCTACTCTTCTGGACCAATCTGGCTGTGTAGTTTGGATGGATGCTTTCCAAGGTTTGTCAGTCATTTGGAGCTCTAGGGAGGTTCTGAAGGCTTCTCTCGCTCTGAAGCGGATGTTCACAGCTGCTCTAGAGTAAGATGTAATGTTCGGTGATGTCTGAAGGATGTGGGTTCCTTTCTTGGCCAGCAAATCTGCCATTTCGTTCCCTGTAATGCCACAATCAGTATCATCCTTCACCGGTGTGGAAAGCAACGGGAAGCTACCACACATATAATTCCCTAGCAAAGCATAGCATGAAAATGCTTTGATTGCAGTGAAAGACCTGCCTTTGGGTAGAATTGCTATGGATGGATGGATAAGGACGAGTTTTAATCAAGTCTCTTGTATATCACAAAAGCTCAGGGAATACACAGTAATAATTCACTGGCTGAAGTGGCCGATAGCGATGATCTGGTTCGGAAGTCTCCACAAGGGGTCAGAGCATGTCGCAACGCCCTCTACAGGGTGTGGTGGTAATTATAAGTGAGTTACAGATCATCAAAACTTTATTTACGATACCTACAAGCTATAGAGTTATTACAAACGTTCTTTGTACGGCGTTCGTCAGGCGGCCGCGCCCCTCCAGTTCTTAGAAAACTATACAATTGACTCTTTAACAACATTTTTTAAGGGGATTCGGAAGGAATGTACCTATTCAGGTTGTACTCAAGAAAATACTTTTCGCGGATTCTAGCTAATACCCAGAATGCGTTGCTTCGCCTAAATAAATTAAGTATTTAATGTTAATTAAATTTATATGGTTTGCAAAAAGGTACAATAAGGAAATCGATACAAAGAAAACTAAAGTGATGGCCTTTTATGGGAAATACCCTATACCTAGCAAAATTGTTTTGGATGATGAAATTTTAGAACGAGTAAACGAATTTAATTATTTGGGGTTTAATTTAACATTTGGAATATATTAAACAGTACCAACTAAATTGGAAACACCATCTTGAAAGAATGAGTTCAAATCGGATCCCCAAAGCTGTTTATAATTATATACCAAGAGGACGAAGATCACTGGGCCGTCCTATGAAACGCTGGAGGGAAAATTTTCTATAGGATCGTAACAGGCCTTGGCCTAATACTTGGAAGGAAGAAGAAGAAGAAGAATTTAACATTTTCAAGATGAAGCTGATATATCAAAGAAAATCATAAATTTTACAAAAACAACGGGGATAATTAACAGTATAATGAAACCATCTTTAGTACAGAAGAACACAAGATTATGGCTTTATAAGGTTCTCGCAAGACCAGTATTAAGATATGGTAGTGAAGCATGGACAATACGAAGAAGAGATGAAAGCCGAATAACAGCAAATCAGATGCGATTTATGCGCCGTACAGCAGGCTACACAAAGTGGGACCATAAAAGAAATGAGGAAATTATGGAAGAGTTGGATGTAGAACCCATTCTTCACCACATACAAAGCTACCAGAACAACTGGGAAGCCCATCTTCAACGTCTCATAGAATTCCAAAAGTCATGCTTCGCAACTGCCCCCAAGACAAAAGATCGCTGGGACGTCCAAAAAAGCGCTGGCCTAATACTTGCATGGATGATGATAAATTGTATGGTATACGCTGAGACGAACCAAACATGGCGGTATCTATAGACAGTTTTTAATTTCGGATTTCAGGTAAACCTCCATTTCTAATTGGCGGATTTCGCTCATTTTAAGATGATACCTACCTCGGTTTATTTTAATAGGATATACTGAGTTTCGTTGTGAAACACCGAAAATTGTGGCCGCTAGAGCGATTTGTAAAATTTTCACATCTGTGAAATCCTACACCTAATGGTTTTAGAGGATCTAATTGTGATTCTAAGCCATCCTGGGACCCACTCAAACACATACAAAAAAAATTTAACCAAAATCGGTCCAGTCGTATAGGCATTTTTTTAATTTCGGATTTCAGGTAAACCTCCACTTAAAATTGTCGGATTTCGCTCATTTTTAGATAATACCTACCTCGATTTATTTTAAAAGGATATACTCAGTTTCGTTGTGAAACACCGAAAATTGTGACCGCTAGAGCGATTTCTAAATTTTCACTTCAGGTGAACTCTTACACCTAATAGTCTTAGAGTATCGAATTGTGAGTCTAAACCATCCAGGGACTGAATAAGACTCACACAAAAAATTTCATCTAAATCAATCCGGTTGTTTAGGCATTTTTTTAAATTTCGGATTCAAGTAAACCCCCAATTCTAATTGTCAGATTTCGCTGATTCTTTAGTAATACCTACCTCAATTTATTTTAATGGTATGTATCGAGTTTCGTTGTGAAACATCGAAAAATGTGATCGCTAGAGCGATTTTTAAATTTTCACTTCATGTTAACTCCTACACCTAATGGTTTTAGAGGCTCCAATTGTGAGTCTAAACCATCCAGGGACTGAATAAGACTCACACAAAAAATTTCATCTAAATCAATCCGGTTGTTTAGGCATTTTTTAATTTCGGATTCAAGTAAACCTCCAACTCTAATTGTCAGATTTCGCTGATTCTTTAGTAATACCTACCTCAATTTATTTTAATGGTATGTATCGAGTTTCGTTGTGAAACATCGAAAAATGTGATCGCTAGAGCGATTTTTAAATTTTCACTTCATGTGAACTCCTACACCTAATGGTTTTAGAGGCTCCAATTGTGAATCTAAAACATCGAAGGACTGAATCAGACACACACACACAAAATTTCATCAAAATCGGTCCAGTGGTTTAGGAGGAGTTCAGAAGAATTATATAATGTATATAAAGATTTAAAGCTAAATGCCCCCTTAATCAATACAAATAATAATTGTAATGCGAGGTAATTGGTCTCATATGTATGGTTGTTTGATTACGAGTTCCTTTTTATCTCTCGTCCCAGGTGATTCCCCTTAAATACCGTTCGCCGTCTTAAGTAAGAAAACTAATTTGTCTGAAGCAGGCGTTGGAATTGATAAGTTGGTGAATACATTATCAGCGAGCGGTCAGAATTTGTCGCTTCTTGGAATTTGTTTGGGAACGACAATGCAGAACTGGTTATGACGGACCCAAAACCTGAATTCTTAACAGCCTCACATTTATTTTTATAAACATTCCAATCCCAAATTGATCTCTTAATACAGGGGTGTCCACCGCTGTGGTCTCGAGGTAGCTTGTCACGCAGCGGGCCCGGGTTCGATTCCCGGTCGGGACAGGCTCCTGGGTGAGGTTTTTCGGGGTTTTTCCTCACCTGTAAGACAAATGTCAGGAAGCTTAGGGCCCAGCGGTCCCCGAAAATCATCCTTATCATTATCATCATCATCATCATCCTTCACCGGTGTGGAAAGCAACGGGAAGCTACCAGACCTGTAATTCCCTAGTAAAGCTGCAAAGCATAGCATGAAAATGCTATGATTGCAGTGAAGGACCTGCCTTTCGGGCAGAATTACTATGGATGTATTACTGGGGCGTGTATTTACATCTCTTGTTAAAGTAAAGTGATCCCACAACAGGCCCGGAGACCCTTGGGGTAGTAGGAGGTTAAGGCTCCTACTTTTTCTAGACAATCGGCACTTTATGTCAGTCGGGTTGTCAGCCCTGCGTGACGGCCGCCTTTACCCCCAGAACAATTGTTAATTTAACAAATTCCAAGGTTGTTATAAATGTAAATATTATTTTTTTTTACAGATCTTCACCTATCCTGTCTTCTTCTTTTTTTGCTAGTCTCTTCCCGCTCCAAATTGCTGCTCTTTCCATATTTTCTTTGGTCTTCCCAAACTTCTTCTTCCTCTTGGTGAATAGTGTATGCTGCTTTTGGTATTCTGTTCTCACTCATCCTTGCCAAGTATTCTTTCCAGTTTGTTCTGTATTTCACTATTGTTGTGTTTAGTTCCTCTACTTTTAGTTGTCTTATTTCTGTGTTGTTTTTTATCCTATTTAATAGACACTGAAAATAAAAAGTTATAAAAAATAAACGCTGATTGTGTAGAATACTTAGAACTTATATAAGGATCGCTTAAAAATCCAAGAACCTTTGTCCGATTTTATTTAGTTTCTTCTTCTTAAACAGAATTTGTACGATTTTCATCCTGTTTATTTCCAAATCACTCCTCGGAGGAAGGCGTATTGGATGTGCATTCACTGTCTAACCATCTCTTGGCAGCAAAATGTACCGAATTTTCCCGTCCTAATACCACCTTGGTTTCCTAGATGTCAGTATGAGGCTGAACGTTGACCACGGACCACTCAAATTACATCTATACGAAAACAAGTGTGTAACTAAATTAATATGGTTCAAATTCTTCCCTGTAGGGGGAGAGCGCCTAAATCTCTGTTAAGGGAAACATGGGCTTACAAGAAAAAGATAATTTTATAATTAGTTTCCTATATCTCATTATTTTTCTTTGATTTTTATATACATTAGACAGGGACAGTCTTCCAACAATTTAATTTATGTCCTACTCGTATACATTTTATTATTAGTTTTAGTCTTAATCTTAACTAACATTAACTGGTTGCATTATAGATCGTAATATTTTAATATATAAAAAATTTCGTGTCACGTTGTTTGTCCGCGATGGAATCCTAAACTACTGAACCGATTTTAATAGAATTTTGCACACTGTGTGCAGTTTGATCCAACTTGAGACATAGGGTAGTTTATAACTAAATTTAATAGTCGCATTATTTTTTATTGCAAATTATTTGTTTATTATTTAACAAACAGTTTTATCTGTGAGTTCCATACGATTCTAACAGATGGCGGTGTAAGGTAATTTGGTAAGGTAATTGGTTTATTATTTAACAAAGAGAGATCCAGATGGCTGTGCTTTTTGTTGCAACCGCGAATTTCAATTGAATTACAACTATTGATTATTTCATAATTTAAGTGTGTTCAATGTTTATTTTATTTTCAATATTATTAATTTCGTGTGTAAGTATTAGTTTTAAGTAATCTGGCTGAAAGACAGCAACTTAATTTAAATTTTTAACGTGTACCTTAGCCACAACAACACGTGGCCGGGACTTCTAGTAATAGATATTATCTTTTTGATCAAATGTTTATTTAGTATTTAATATTAGAGTTAATTGTGATTGTTATATTCTGATGTAACATGTGTTTGTCCTGGTGAGTGGAAGAGAAGGCCACATGGTCTTAAACTACACCAGACTAAATAAATAAACAATAAAAAAATATTTTGGGGAATATTTCTGCAAACGTTGACACCCCTGCTAATTGAAACCCTCGTGAAATCTAATTAAGTTTAAGTTACATAAATATCGCAGTTCTCATTTCATTTGTTACAATAATTGATCCTGTCCATTGTCGGAATGTGTTTTAGATCAAGTGATGTCGTTAGTTTTAACTTGAAATGCAGATGGAACCACTTCATCGACTCCTATTAAAATTACATTTACTCTCAATTGGTCATCAATTACTACTAAATAGAAGATAGATTCTATCTTGAAGCATACACCAAGAATGAGGTGCGAGAATAACATTAACTATGATTTGAGGGAAGTATATTATACAGGGAATGATTGGAAAACATTAGCTCAGGATATGGATGTATGGGGGGGGCACGCCGTAGCGTAGTGGTTAAGGCACTGAGCTACAACCTACAGAGTCGAGGGTTAAAGTCCCGTTGGGGTCAGGATTTTTAAACTGACCCAAACCCTCTGGCGGCACTATGACCCTGGGGTCGACTCAGCCTCTAACGGAAATGAGTACCAGACGCTTGTTCTGGTAAAGGCGGCCGTCACGCAGGGCTTACAACCCGGCTGACATAAAGTGCCGATTGTCTAGAAAAAAGTGGGAGCCTTAACCTCCTACTACCCCAAGGGCCTCAGAGCCTGTTGTGGGATCACTTTACTTTACTTATTATGGATGTATGGAGAGCTTATGTCCGCGCGGCCATGAACCTACGGGTTCAATATGCCAGTGTGTTAGTTCGTAAAATTTTCTAAATTTTGTTTGGAATTGTACTTATCATTATTTTTTTCCCTTTATAATTATTTTAATTGATTCATAAAAAATGAATTTGTTACTTTCTGCTTAATTTTACATCCTTTTTTTTTTTTGCGAGTATATCAGCTCTTTCATTCCCTTGTATTCTCAATATTCTGAATCATGTTTTGCATTTCTAATATTTTTTCCATTTTTTTGGATACATGATTAATGCTATGGCTCGAATCGTGGCTTTGGATTCTGATCCATCCATAGTAATTCTGCCCGAGGGCAGGTCCTTCACTGCAGTCATAGCATTTTCATGCTATGCTTTGCAGCTTTACTAGGGAATTGTAGGTGTGGTAGCTTCCCGTTGCTTTCCACACCGGTGAAGGATGATGATGATGATGATGATGATGGCCATATGATTTCGAGGACCGTTTGGGCCTTAAAGTTTTCCTGACATTTGTCTTACAGGTGACGAAAACCCCGATAAAAACCTCACCCAGGAAATCTGCCCCGACCGGGAATCGAATTCGGGCCCGCTGCGTGACAAGGCAGCACGCTACTGCGAGACCACAGCGGTGGACCTGGAATCTGATAGAATGATAATATTGTTGCATTGTTGTAGCCACTTAAAAATGGGCGAAAATAAATGAAATGTTCTAAATAATAATATAGTACGTTTTTTATCTGTCTTTCTCAATTAGAATTGATTTTAATTAAAGAAACCTCCTTAAATTATTAAATATTTAACAAGTATTTTTAAATAAAAATCAATTCTAATCGAGGAACACAGTTAGAAAAGGTAGTCAATATTATTATTTATATTATTTTAATACATAACCTCAAACGTGATAACAATGTATGTTGAAAATATTGAAAAGAATGAAGTCTATACTATGGTGTTACGTGTCGGGTTAAGCGTCGCTAACTCGTATGCGGCGGGTCCGGATTCGATTGCCGCTCGAAAAAAGTTTCGTAGGTGATGTTTTTCTTTCGCAGTTTTTCCTCGCCTGTAAGACAAATGTCAGTAAACTTTAAGGCACAAACGGTCTCCGAACATCATCTGGTCATAATCATCATCATCATCATTATCATATTCACCATGTTTAGTGTGAATGGCGTGTTTGCGTCTTAATGGTGTGTTGTTGGAGGGGGTAGACCTTTTAGCCCTTGACATTGAGCTGATCACTCATTCAGAGAGGTCCTCCATGTCCTTGTGTGGTTGAACAAGTAGGTGTGTGATACGTAAAAGTACCTATAACGCGAGAGTAGACCCGCGCCGTAGCCGAGTGGTTAAGACCAGAAAGCCTTGGCGCAGAGTTACGGGATTTGCTCTAGTTCCAGTCTCCATGCGGGGGGAAAAAAACTTTCTCATGGAATTTCGAACAGAATGAGACCGGTGTTCACCCAGCATCGTGAGGCATTTGGGTAGCTACAATAAGTAGCAGCTCTAGGTTGAAAAATAAGTTATAACGGGCTGGGGTGACCCGACATGCTGACCACATGTCAATCTTATACTGGCTGGATGATCATCTACTTTCTATGATTAACATATGTGGATGTGAGACCACCAGCCGATTGGTATGGCAAGGGCCTTCAAGGCCTGTCGCGCTTGGAGAAAAAGGCGAGAGGTTAACCGTTAAATTAGCAAAACAGACTGACTGACTGTTTTGTGGCAATGACTAGCATTGCCCAGTGTGCCGCTTTTTGGGAACCAGTTGAGGTCCCTTGGCGGCTAAACACCATTGTGTTTATTCAGTAGGGGTTTTGTTCCTTAGCCTTGCTGTCTCGCGGCTTATGTGTTCATTACCGTAGCAGGTATGGATGATATGAGGATGGTCCCTCACCAGAGCAGGGTCATCATAAACCATAGTCGCCGGACAAGCAGAGAGTCCGAAAGCCGGCGACATGGAGTGAGCCACACTACTCTAGCTGGAATCCAGCACACATATCATGGAAGTGGACCGTCATCGGGGTCTCTGGTGAATATGTTTCGGTGTACAGCACGTTGCTGTAGCATATGCCCTATATTGCGAACAATTGGATTCTCATGATTTTCTATATGTTGCAACATGTGCACAACCCTTTTTTCAATTGTATCGGCAATATAGGGCATCTGTGCTTGGTCGTGAAGTACTGAGATCCTAGTGCGTAGTGGAGCTGAAAGTATTATTTTTAAGCATTTATTCTGGATTATTTGAACTTTTTTCTTATGTCCAGCAGCTAGGATACTCCAGGCTTCACAACCGTACAGCAACATGCTGCGGATCGCAACTTGATATAAAGTAAGTTTGATCCTGGTAGATAGCATAGGCGACTTGAAAAATGGATATAAAAGTGCAATGGCAGCGTTTGCTTTATGTTTTAGATTTTCAATATGAATTTTGAACGTAAGCTTGGAATCCAAATGGATTCCAAGATACTTGGCTGAAGTCTCTGGACGGAGTCTAAGAGTTCCTAAGGTGAGTCGGGCAGGAGTGCGTTTGTGGGTTTTTGCAAATACAACGAATTTTGTTTTATTTGCATTTAGTTTATATTCCACAGACGCATATAGGATTGGACTGTGTTTAGGGCAGTTTGGACCACACGAATGTGGAACGGTACGGAACGAAAACGTGCCTGATAAAACAGACACGTATCATCAGCAAAGGATGCGATATTTACGCTAGGAAAGGTAGGGAAGTCGGAAACATAAAGGCTATATAGGATAGGTGAGAGTACTGCACCTTGAGGAACTCCCGCCAAGAGGGTCTTGCAGTCAGAATTATACCCACTAACCGACACATAAAATTGTCGGTTAGTGAGGTATTTAGCTATCAATTTAATTAAATGAGCCGAAATGTTGAATTTGATAAGTTTGTAAATAAGTCCATTTATCCAAGTAGTATCAAAAGCTTTCTCAATGTCAAGAAATATTGCCACAGTACTTTTCCTAGAGTTGAAGCCCGTAACAACATGGTCAACCAGTCTTGCAAGCTGCAGTGGAGTGCTATGTGCTTTTCTAAATCCAAACTGATGAGTAGGAATAAGGTTTCTCTCAGAAATTGCAATTTTCAATTTTGCCAAAATAATTTTTTCCATAATTTTGCCCAGCACTGGTAGCAGACTGATTGGACGCAAGTTGTCCGGTATGGTTGGGTCTTTACCAGGTTTAGGAATAGCGATTACCTTTGCTTTCTTCCATACTTCCGGGAAGTAGTGGAAACGAAAGCAAAGGTTCACTATTTGTAGGAGTAGGAGTAAGGTTTTTTCAGGTAAGTGTTTTATGGCCAGATTAGAAATCTGATCATGACCAGGGGCACGGTGGGACGGGAGGTTATGTACAATAGCTTTGAGTTCACAAAGCTGTACATCAGGATGGGGTATAGGAATAGGTGTTTCTAGAAAAGTACTGATTGTATGTTGCACCTCAGCTTCGTGAGTCGGTGTTGTAAGCTCATGAGGTCTAAACCGGTTCGCGAAATTGTCGGCTAGAACCTGGGCCTTCTCCCTAGGGAGATACGCCCAAGTTCCGTCCGACTGGATGGCTGAGGGAGGAGGCGGAGCTCGACTCCTTTTGAGGCGTTTTATTATCTCCCATGGTGGAGTCTTTTTGTCTGAGAATTGCTGAAGGGAAGAATCCCAATCAGCATTTCTCAGCTCTTTAAGCCGGCTTTTGACCAAATGAGCATAGTGATTGTATTGCTGTTTGTGATGTGGAGCTCCGAAATCGCGGTACCATTTTTGGTACTGCCTTTTTAGATTTAAATAATTTTGAAGTGCTGGATCGTTATATTTTGTTCGCGTATTATTAGTTTCTTTTGGTCGCGTTGTAGCAAGTGTAATGGCCGTTTTAATTGTGGCCTGTAGATTAAGGACAGTGTGTTCTATTTGTTCCGTAGACTCGACAGAGAGTGTAGGCATAACCCATTGGTTAAGCATGTTAGTGTAACTCTGCCAGTCTGTGCAATGATGTTGTAACTTAAATGGGGAGGACAATAAAAATGTGGATGAAATTTTAAAAAGTATTGGCGTGTGATCAGAGTCAAGTGCGTCTGTAACAGTAGTGATGTGTGGTGAAATAGCAACATTCTTCGATAGAACTATGTCCAAAATATCGGACGTGAGACCGTAGGCGTGTTGGAAGAACAGTGTGTGTTCCCTTGGAGCAGAGATTTCAATGTTATGAAGTTGGCAGTAGTTTTGAAGGATTGTACCGGAGACATTCTGGACACGACAATTCCAATAATGATGTTTAGAATTAAAGTCTCCCGCAAGCAGATAGCTTGGGGAGATAGAAGTGAGGATATCTAAGTCGTGTCTTGTCAGAAGTCTTCGAGGAGATTTGTAGATTGCTGCTATGAATAATGTTTCGCGGTCTGTGATTGGTAGGAAGATACCCGTGGCTTCAATAAATTGAAGTCCCGGGATTTGGGCCACCCTATGGCCAATGGACTTTTTGATACAGATGGCAGTGCCTCCAAGGGGACCATCAAGACGGTCATTCCTATACGTGTAGTACTGCGGAATTTGGAATTTCATTCTTGGTTTTAAGTGCGTTTCGTTCAGAAGAAGAATGTCGATATCTCTTGTTTGTATAAATGTAGTTAACTCATGAATCTGGTTGGATACACCATTGGCATTAAATGCCATGACATTTAGATAGCTTTGTGAAGGATGCCTAGCCATCTCCGAAACATGAGTTCACCAGGTTAGTCAGGAACACAAACCTTCTCCATAGGTGTCGACAGACCACTCAGCAGAGGCTGAATGTTATGGAAAAGTTGTTGTCCCTGATCCGTCATTGGTATAGCAGCCACAGACCCTGGCTGACGTGGGACAGTGCCTGCAGTAGGTTTAACTGTGATGCCAGAATTTACCATAGAACTATATGAGACTGTAGGATTAACAGATTTTGTTGTGAAAGTTCGAGGTTGGGACGCCGGGGTTGTTGGACTTTGGTTTGGTTTTCTTTTTTCATAAATCTCTTTTGCTTTCTTATAGGCTTCACAACCCCGGTAGGAAGCGGGATGTCCCTTTTCCCCACAGTTCGCGCACTTCAGCAGGCTCTTGTCCGTGAGTGCCGCGGTTCTCACCGGACACTCACGATGACTATGAGTACCAGCGCAAATTACGCAAGATGGGGTCAAGGAACACCCCATGAAAGTATGGTTAAACTTCTGGCATCTGAAGCACTGCTTCATGCCAGCTCTAGGTCTGTATGGTTCCACAGCCACCACTGTCAAACAGAGGCGGTTTAAGTTATATATTTCTCTACCAGCATCATTGTTCTGAAGTTCCAGGATGTATAATGGTAAGGGAGTATAAACTTCTCCTTCTTTTTTGGTGATTTGCTTTACCGATATTATTGGATATTCTAGTTCTTTAAGTTCTTCCTTGACTTCATCAGCAGTGATGCTGGAGGGAAGCCTCTTTAGAACAGCCCTCAGAGGCAGATCTTTTTTGAGTTGAAATGTATAAAATTCTTTCTTTGCATTTTTAAAGTACTCTTTGAGTAGATGAAAGTCTGCCTCCGAGGTAGCGTAGTATCTCAAACCGTCCTGGGTTTTAACTACTTTTTACGTCTTTTTCGAATTTTCCTTTTAATTCCCTATTCATCCTGAAAAGGTCACCATGTCCAATCACCGTTATGGGTGGTGGGCGTGGTTCCCTTTTCGGCTGCGGCATTACTTGAGGCTCCCTGGACGGTTGGTTACTACGCCTGGTAGCTGCTGTAGTCTGCTTGTCCCGTGACGGTCCAGGTTGAGGAGCCTGAGGGTCGACAGTGTCCATTGAATCCGGTAATTCGGATAAAATTGAAAATCTATTTTGCACTGGCACAGTCGACACCTCATTTTGTCGTGATGTGACCGTAGTTGCCTTATTTGTGGATGGTTTCTCTTTATTTGAAACTGTATTCATGTTATCTTTTGAATTATTTTGGGATGGTTTCTCTTTATTTGAAATTGTATTCATGTTATCATTTGAACTATTTTGGGATGGTTTCTCTTTCTCATGTGTTTTAATCTTTTTAGGTTCAGGTACATATTCTGTATTCGCTATAGGAATTTGATCTGCACCTGTGAAAAAACAGGATACAGGAAGTTCCATAAGTATTGTTTTCAATTCATGAAGCATTTTTTCAAAATAATCTTGGTTAGATTTCATATTGAGCTTAATCTCACTTAATCTTTTTAGGCAATCATGTGTAACATCACGAGCAAATTCGGACTGACCGAACTTTGGGAACGTGCTTATGAAATTGATAACTATAACGAGGGCACCACGCACCTCGCTAGCTACTGCTAGGTATTTTGATTCAGATGGAAATTTTTGATTAACTACGTATCTCTCAAATTTTTTGAGCGCAGTATCCCAAAGTTCGTAGGCCGAGGGCTCCTCATACTCAAGGTCCATAGCCTGCTCGGCACTCACGCTTTTTAGTGAAGCAGCCATGGTAAAGACTGTTCAGCACTAATTACTTATTACTACACTAGCACTTGGCTTGATTGAACTGAACTAAAAACTGAACACAATAAGCCAGTAGACAAGGCTTAACAAAGCACTCGCAGTTAATAGAGTTGCTTTGCAGGAACCAAACACCACTGTATAAACACAACACTGAAAAAATTTCACTGAAAAACACTGAATACTCTTTAATGGGTGTGGCCGCCAGGCCCCACCCGGAAAAAAGCGACACGCTGCACAACACTATTCACCAATTCACTATTTTCAGCCAGCAATCAGAAGAAAATAATAATTTCAATCTGCAACTTGGAGTAGAGAGAGGCAAAAGCCCGAGCAGTAGCGTTCAAGACGCCAAGGTTGGCCACAGGTTGTCCACCAGTTCGCGTTGGCTCGTCGGTGATCCTTACTACCAGTAACAA
Source organism: Diploptera punctata (assembly GCA_030220185.1). NCBI lineage: Eukaryota > Metazoa > Arthropoda > Insecta > Blattodea > Blaberidae > Diploptera > Diploptera punctata. The sequence continues at coordinate 70,019 of JASPKZ010001238.1, read as the reverse complement.
GAGCTGACGTTACCGCCAACAGGAAAGTTTACGTACTCGATGAATCTAGGATGCCTTGACTTGACTTCACTGTTTCACTGCCGTAAGCTGATAGCAAAACAGAAATTTATTGTGTAAGTTATTTGAGTGTGGCGGACCGCAGTGAAAACGGAATCTTATATAACTGTTATTATTAGGTATATTGTACAGGATGTTCCAAAATTATGGACGGTGTTTCAAAATTACTTAATTTCCTTTACATGATTATATATATATATATATATATATATATATATATATATATATATATATATAGTCCACCGCTGTGGTCTCGAGGTAGCGTGCTGCCTTGTCACGCAGCGGGCTCAGGTTCGATCCCCGGTTGGGGCAGTTTTTCTGGGTGAGGTTTTTATCGGCGTTTTTCCTCACCTGTAAGACAAATGTCAGGAAAACTTTAAGGCCCAAACGGCCCCGAAATCATATGGACATCATCCTTATCATTATCATCACCATCCTTCACCGATGTGGAAAGCAATGGGAAGCTACCACACCTACACAATTCCCTAGCAAAGCTGCAAGCATAGCATGAAAATGCTATGATTGCAGTGAAGGACCTGCCTTCGGGCAGAATTACTATGGATGGATATATATATAAAAGAACAAAAGTTACATAGGATTAAAGAGAAGCTCTTCGAGTTTTCGTAACATACTTTATAAGTGTTCGATGTGAGCACCTTTCATCACCAGGCGCACATATAGCCGATAGTCGAATTCCTCCCAAACCTTGGTCAGCATATTTTGAGTAATGGATTCAACAGCAGCAACAATCCTTCTTCTGAAGTCTGGAAGGTCGACCGGAAGTGCTGGTACGAACACACGGTCCTTCACATACCCCCACAGGAAGAAATCACAAGGTGTGAGATCGGGAGATCGTGGAGGCTATGGGAATGAATTATTTCATCCGGACCGACGCGTCATTTGGTGTTCGTCCTGGACTTTTCCTTTTACAGATACATCTAGTTGTTTCTAACTGTTTATACCATCAATTGATAATTTTTGTCTGTCGGAGGATCAATTCCAAATTGCTGTCGGAAAGCTCGCTGCACTGCAGCAATGGAACCAGACCTCGCAAATTGCAACACACAGAATGACTTCTGTAAATGAATCGCCATTTTCACAAATTGAACGCTGACGACGTAATAATGACAAGAAACAAATTACTGCGCACACGATATGAAACTTTCACAGTTTTTCTTTCATTATAGCAAATAATCACGCATTCAATTTCTTTTGTAAAGCTATATCAACTACTTAAAACTCCGTCCATCATTTTGGAAAAGGGTGTATAATTGTTCTCACATTTAAGTGGTTTATTCTGATTTAATTAATAAAAATATAAAGTTAATTAGTTTGATCCTTCCGGGTAATTCTCGTATAAGACTTGAAAGCATAATAATAGTTCCTTCGATTGGTTGCTGGCCAAAGGAAGGCAAGACCAGTGATGGGGCTGCCATCTTATAGCCTTTCTGCAGACGATTTAGCTCTTCTGGCACTTTCCGAAAATGATTTGCAACGATCAATTTATAATTTACAAAAAATTGTTGCCAAATTTAATATGGAAATATCAATTAACAAAACTAAAATTATGGCATTTTATGGGAAGGACCCCATACAAAGTAAATTCTGTCTCCAGAATAAAATTTTAGAGAGATCTAATCAATTTAAATATCTTGGATATTATCTCTCTATCTGGGATGAAAAGGATATCCCTGAAAAATTACTAGTTATAATAAAAGTTTGGGAATTATTAATCAAGTTATGAAACCATCCCTTGTACAAAAAAAAACACCAGATTACGTTTATATAACACTTTGACTAGACCAGTGTTGACCTATGGTAGTGAAGCTTGGCCACTAAAAAGACAGCATGAAAGCAGAATAACGGCTTGTGAAATGAGATTCATGCACAGAACAGCGGGTTACACCAGATGGGATCGGAAAAGGAACACCGATATCTTAAAAGAATTGAAGACTACGCCAATTTTGGAATATATTAAACAGTACCAACTAAATTGGAAACACCATCTTGAAAGAATGAGTTCAAATCGGATCCCCAAAGCTGTTTATAATTATATACCAAGAGGACGAATATCACTGGGCCGTCCTATGAAACGCTGGAGGGAAAATTTTCTATAGGATCGTAACAGGCCTTGGCCTAATACTTGGAAGGAAGGAAGAAGAAGAAGAAGAAGATCAAGTTAATTAAAACCAACTGATGTATCCTATAGGATGCATTGCCAATTTAACGGTTAAACTGCGTAAATGAAATGGGTAGGGGAAATGTCCCATCATTCAATTGTTGTAAACATTTATGTCGCCATGGAAGCTAACTCCAAGTATGTAGAGATGTTTATTCCAAGGTCAAAGAGTGACAACTAGAAAAATATTGTGTTTGAAATAAATATAAAGTTTATAGTGTCTGTATTTGGTGTCCGGCGAGTAACTAATCGATAGACGTGTAAATTATGTGAGGCCAACTGGACATTTCCAAGGCCACGTAGATCCTGTCACATCTTTTATTACAGTTGTCCTCTTAACTACATTCCCAAGTTTATTCGTAAAGATTTTATTACCTTTTTTATACATTAGTAAGCTGATTTACTACCTACATTGATTACATAATAGTACATCATCAATATGGATTTAGAATAGAGAGATCTACAACAGATCAGATTTTTTAGTATAAGACAGATTTTAGAAAATTGTATTGTATTGTAAGCCCATGTTTTCCCTTTACAGAGATTTAGGCGCTCTCCCCCTAGAAGGAAGAATTTGAACCATACTAATTTAGTTACACTTGTTTTCACATAGATGTCATTTGAGTTGTCCGTGGTCAGCGTTACGCCTCATACTGACATCTAGGAAACCAAGGTAGTACTAGGACGGGAAAATTCGGTAAATTTTGCTTAGAAGCATTTTCATTCAGGCTTAAGAATTTTTTACGAGCCTGAAAATCTTCAGACTTGGGCCCACGGCTTAAAGTCCCTCCCGGAGGACTTGCTCCTTGGATTTTTTCCGTCCTAAAAATCCAGAAAATATAAATACAAATACAAATATCCTCAAGTCGTGTCAAACTCAGGGTCGGGTCGTGGAATGAGATGAGATGAAGCCCCTATATTTATAGAGGTCTGTGAACAACAAGGCTGCCGGCCGACCACTGTTGACACACCGTCACAGGGGCAGATGAATGAAATGAAACCAAATGGATTTAGATGAGTGTGGAGAAATGGTGGAATAAAATTTGTGGCAGGGGAAAACGGGAGAAACCCCGAGAAAAACCTGCCCACGCTCCGCTTCGTCCACCACGAAACGCACATGGAGTGACCGAGACACGATCTCGAGACCCCAGCGATGAGAGACAAGCGTCTGCTTGCGCAAAGGAACCTCCAGATTTTATAAAATAAATGAGAATATAATGGTACTGTGCATCAACTGTATGTAGATTTAAAAATGCATATGGACCATATTCACCATCAAATTTTTATTTCCTAGGTAGATACACGCGCTATAGCCTTTTCTGTTAGAATTCAGCTTTTGCTACTGTACATAACAATAGGCGTAATAATAAAATCGCTTGAAAAGTACCCTAGTTTTGAGAAGCCTTTGGACGCAATGATATCAGAAGAGCAGACAGGTTTTAGGAAAGGAAGAAGCTGCACAGACAACGTATTCACTTTAAAACAAATAATAGAGAAGCGAAGAGAATTCAACTTAGAGACGCACATCCTCTTTATAGATTATAAGAAGACTTTGATAAAGTGTCTAGACCAAAATTATGGAACATATTAAGTGAAAAAGGAATTCCACTACACTTGATAGCAGTAATTAAGAAAACAAAAATAAAAATAAATCAAAGGGAACCAATACATATAACAGGAGGAGTTAGACAAGGTTGTCCACTATCAACCACTCTTTTAACATTTATTTCGACGACATGATAAGATCATGGAAGCAAATAACGACTGGGGGAATTAACTTAGGAAATGTAGTAATGAAAACAGTAGCCTTTGCAGATGACCAGATTTTAATAGCAAAAACAGAAGACGAACTACAAAGAATTCCATATAAACTAAATGAAGTATAAAAAAATACAACATGGAAATATCCTCACAAAAATAAAAAACAATGGCCTTCAAGGGCGCTCATCCAGTTCGGACAAAGATAATATTAGTAAATAAACCAATAGAACAAGTGGTAAGATATAACTTCCTAGGTTGCGAAATAGTCCCGCGCCGTAGCTGAGTGGTTAAGGCAGGAAGCCTTGGCGCAGAGCTACGGGACTTGCGCTGGTTCGAGTCTCCATGGGGGAAGAAATTTTCTCATGGTATTTCGGCCAGTATGGGACCGGTGCCCACCCAGCATCGTGAAGCAGTTGGGTAGCTACAATAAGTAGCGGCTCCAGGTTGAGAAAACCAGCTATAACGGTTGGGGGACTCGACATGCTGACTACATGTCACCCCTACACTGGCTGATCATCATCTACTTCTGTGATTGACACATCTGGATGTGAGGCCAGCAGCCGGCTGGTAGGCTAAGGACCTTGTAGGCCTGTCGCGCCAGGAGTTTTTTTTTTAGGTTGCGAAATATCTCACACAGCGGAGACAGATATAAATAACAAACTAAATAAGTTTAATTATATAACAGGAACACTAAAAATAACTTTGAAACATAGCCAGGAAAGACTCTATAATGAAATTATACAAGACAATGGCAGTGCCTATTATTACTTATGGATCCGAAACATGGATAGTGACAACACAACAATCTGCCAGAATACAAGCTGCTGAAATGAGATTCCTCAAACCAATAGCAGGGTATCAAAGAACAGACAAAAAACACAACACAGAAATAAGACAACAACTGAAAGTAGAGGAATTAAACACAACAATAGAGAAACACAGAACAAACTGGAAAGAACACTTGGCAAGGATGACTGAGAATAGAATACCAATAGCAGCATACAGCTATTCACCACGAGGAAGAAGAAGTTTGGGAAGACCAAAGAAAAGATGGAAAGAGCAGCAATTTGGAGGCGGAACAGGCTAGTAAATAAGCCTAAACCGTGAAGAAGAAGAAGAAGATAAATTTTTATTTTGATTTTATTACTTGTGCATCTAAAAGTTATAATTTTGGCAATGATTACTCGTATTACCAAAAATCAATTTTCCGCCGCACCAGCACTCCGGCCAGTCAGTGAGAGACTTCATTCTATCACTTTTCCATGTTCATGTCATCCTTTCCATTCATATAATTTACCCCTCTGATGGTGTAACAGGCCTAGTCCTAGTACATCACAGAACTTTAACAGTATGGCTTCATCTCAGCTCATCCGTCAACCTGCATTATGCCGGGCACAAGTAGTGGGTTCGTTAGAGTATTCATTCTTGGTTCAATACATGAACTAGGTTCTCTATCTCAAAAAACCCCAGTTTTCATTCCTCTATCTTCTCCATAATTTTGACCACAATTGAAACACCCTGTACGTATTTAGTAGGGTAGAAAAATAAATGCGACATTTGAAGAATGCAATATTCTTGACTTGAGCAGGAATTACGTAAGTTTTTTGTTTTGAATGAAGTGTCAGAGGGCGTGTAGCTGCAGGTATGTCACCTTCAACTGTTCCATCCATCCTACACGTGTCTTCTTCGTCCCATTATTGTATTAATGACTTTTATACTAACACACAATACCGTACGTTTCACAAGCACGTCCTTCATTTAATAATGGTAATAATAATAATAATAATAATAATAATAACAATAATAATAACAGTAATAATAATCTTGAAAAATTGAGTTTTCAGAGTGAATAGTTCGTTAGTATGAATATTATATGTAGTTTACTGAATAGTTCAAATGAAGTGATCATATTATTTTATAGTTCAACTGCTAATACCCGGTGTGCGCTGCTAATCCTAAATAAATGTTAATGTGTTTTTACCACCAGCCGTGCGCTGTTATACTTGCCCGGGAATCTACTTATCTCGATCTTCTTGTCATCAATGAAAGATAAAAATGGTTATTGTGAGTTATCCGTAGAAGATAAACATATGCTGTCCGGACTTTTTTGTAGAGCTTTGTAAGATATTCAATTCTGTGTACATTAATTTGGTGTATTTGTTATGGTTTAGGCAGCGTAAGCCATTTAAGCGTCTAAATAGGGACTTTATTTCAAGTTTTTCACTACAAAGGGTGATTTTAAGGGTGTAGGAGTTGAGTATCACAACTCTCTTATAGCCTATGTTCATCCCAGGAATCTCCTGAACATTAAAAAAAAAAAAGCATCGAAATCGGATCAACGGTATGGCCGCGTATAGAATATGAACAAACAAACGAAAAATTGATTTTTATATATTTGATAAACGGTTCATTTATAATAATAATAATAATAATAATAATAATAATAATAATAATAATAATAATAATAATAATAATAATAATAATAATAACTTTATTTTACCTGGCAGAGTTAAGGCCTTAAGGCCTTGTCTACCACTCAACCAGGTTTAAAAAAAATACAAACAAAAAAAATAGTCTTAAATCTAAATTACAATATATATATATATATAAACGATTACAAGTTATGAATACAATACCAATTAATATTTATAATGTATCGGTGGATTTACTCTAAATTTAACGAAAATAAATATATAATATGTACAAGATATATAAAAAAACAGAGGAAAAGATAACTAGTATAGTATAAAATTAAATGAAAATAGAGAAAAATTAATTAGTAGACAACAGGTAGCTGTATAAGCGTGACTTAAAAGTGCCAAGTGTGCGGAAACCCCTGATATCTTGAGGAAGGAGATTCCAGGAGCGGGAGAGGCTACTGTGAAGGAAGTAGAATAGGAGGAAGTGCTATGAAGAGAATTGTTAGCAGACTGCTATCTTGTGATCTAGTGTCAATATTGTGGTAAGAGGATAACTTCTCAAATCTGGACGCCAGGTAAGTAGGAATGTAGGAATTCAGAAGCTTGAAAAGTAGTGAAAGAGAGTGCAATTTACGTCTGTCAGTAAGACGGAGCCAAGAGAGGTTATTAAAGTGTTCGGAAATATGGTCATAACGGCGGATATTGAAAATGAATCGAACGCAAGCATTATGAACACGCTGCAGTCTCTGCGACAAGTCATAGTTTAGATCATTATATATAATGTCACAATAATCGAAGTGTGGTAACACAAGATTCTGCACAATTACTGATGTAACTCTAAATACTTCAAATTTGAGTGAAACTTACACAATGAACTTATTCAGAAAAAAGAAACAAAATACGATATTAGTATGAGTTTTTGTTAGCTTGTTTTAGTTTGATTGATGTGTATAAATACAAAACTCATTGTCGGTGATGGGGACGACCGTGTTGAAAACAATATCGTTCAAGTGAGAATATCATCACCATCATCATAGTACATTCACGAATTTAGGTCATTTGTTGACCTGTTTCGGCCTCAATTGAGTGGACGTCCTGGTCTTCCTCTCCCTGCAGGTTGATAGCTTAACATTTGTTTGAGTATTCTGTGATCTTCCATTCGATGAACATGTTGCATCCATCTTGACTTATAATCAGAAATTTTTATTTTCTAAAGGTCCCATGTGCAATTTGTTCTAAGATGTCTTCATTTTTTTGTGATCTAGTAGTGTGTATCCTGCAGTTCTCCGAAGGTATCTCATTTCAGCAGATTTAAGTCTCTGTATATCCTTCTGTTTCGACGTCCATACTTCGCTACCATACACAAGAGTTGGAAGAGTCAGTGTTTTATACACTTTTAGTCTAGAATGTTTTTGGACTAACTGTGGCTTGAAGGTAGAATTTATTAACCCTAAAATTCTTGAATGTTTTATATTTTTGCATTTACAGCCTTTTATTTTACATATGAGATATTGCATCCTAACTAACTCACTGGCACTATCGAACCCGTAGGGTTCATGGCCGCGAGGACATAAGCTCTCCATACATCCCTATCCTGAGCCAATGTTTTCCAATCATCCCCTGTATAATCTACTTCCCTCAAATCATAGTTAATGTTATTCTCCCACCTCATTCTTGGTCTACCAATTGGGCGTTTTCCTTACAGTTTTCCTACAAGAAGCTTCCATGCACGTCTTTCATTCCCCATTCGTCCCACATGTCCTGCCCTTCGCAGTCTACGAGACTTAACTGTTCTCATTATATCTTCCGATTGAGGGTCTTTCCACTTTTCAGCGGTTGCCCTTTTACCAGCCGGATGCTGGCCCTTCACATCCACATGTGTCAATCACAGAGGTAGATGATCAACAGCTAGTGTAGGGGTGACATGTGGTTAGCATGTCGAGTCCCCCAGCCGTTATAGCTGGTTCCTCAACCTGGAGCCGCTACTTATTGTAGCTACCCAATTGCCTCACGATGCTGGGTGGGCACCGGTCCCATACTGGCCGAAATACCATGAGAAAATTTCTTCCCCCATGGAGACTCGAACCAGCGCAAGTCCCGTAGCTCTGCGCCAAGGCTTCCTACCTTAACCGCTCGGCTACGGCGCGGGACTGTTGTATCCTTGATGTGTAAAATTATTCACCTGCTCGAAAATTGTATTGTTCAGTACAATTTTACTTGTGACAGGATCTACACCTTGAAATGCCATAATTTTTGTTTTCTCTGTAGATATCTTCGTTCTTCTGTAATTTTGTTAAATCAAGTGAGAATAGTTCGTAACAATTTACATTAAACATAGTTCACTGAGTAGTTCAGATGAAGTGAACAGATTCGTATATCGTTCATAAACAGCATTTTTTCGTAATTACTGAATAAAACTGTAAAAACTTAAATTTGAATGAAACTTGGGTTATGAATGAAGTAGTTGGGATAAAAGTTACATGTATTTGATTGTGTGTTTGCGTGGTACCGCTCCCCTGTCGTTTAGGATTCTAGAAGGGGTGTCAACACATGCCTGGCATACATGTGTGCGGCCATGTTCTTGGAATACAAATGTGTTTCAAAGTGTTCATAGCATTTTCAATCCTAAACACGTGATACTGTAACCAATGTGTTCAGACTTGTTGTTCGCAGGCAGTTATTGTTAACACAACTAAAGAGCAACATATCTGCCTGAACCGGGATTTGAACAAAAAGATCTCCAGATTTACGCGCACGCGCACTAATTGTGCTACTAAGGCTAGCCAAGACAAAAGACAAATTAGTATTTGAGAAATATTTGAATATGGAATGTCAGCAGAAAGCGCACGCGGTAGATCAAATAAAAACAATTGTAACAATTGATTATACCACAAAAAAAACTGTTTACACTTTCTTAAACGAATTATTTTCCAGGAATTGACGTTGCAGAAAAATATAATTGACATATTTACATCATAGGACATCAGAAACCTATAACGTTGGTTATGAATGTCTCCACTAGGCTGCATTCTTACAATATTGCAATCCTTTGTCAATAAATAATATTACGATCTGGTTGCAGTGATGAACAAAGGAAAGAAATGAAGCGTACGAAACGTTTCTCATTTGTTTTCAAACATCTCCGTTTACATTAAATATATAAATATTTTAAAATAACTGTAGTTAAATAATGGTTTGTAAGTAAACAGCTTAATTTTATTCGTTAAATAGTCCTAACAAATGCCACTTTTGATTTCCAAATTCTGTACATAAATTCATGAAATCACTTCGTGAGTCGTGAATTTATCGATAATTTGGAAATCACTCGTGGCATTACTTATGACTATTTAACTCATGCCACAAATGCTAGTCAATGACCATTCACGTTTCAATGAATGTTGTTTTACAACCAATGACAGTCGTGTTTCACCTCGCTCTTCATCGATTTCTCTTTATCAGCTCCTGCTTTTGTGATAAAGAAAGCTCCTCCTTTTTAATGTTCTGAACAGGTCAAAGCATTATTTTTCTCCAACAAATACATTGAATATAGCAAATAATGAAAAGATTCCTTGATTTTACTGAGTTGTTTACTAAAAAAATAAATGAATAACCCGTAATGTTGATTATGATATATAGTTTGATGTGTTTCATTATTTCTCCACTTGGGTGCACTCTTATAATATTGCGATCTTATTTGGCAATAAATAATATGATCAAGCAGCAGTGAATGAACATAACCTCACATTTCTCATTTGTTTTCAAACATCGCCGTTTACATTAAATATATAAATATTTTAAAATAACTATAGTTAAATAATGATTTGTGAGTAAACAGCTTAATTTTATTCGTTAAATAGTCCCAACAAATGCCACTCTTGATTTCCAAATTCTGTAGATAAATTCACTCCTCACTTCGTGAATCGTGAATTTATCGATAATTTGAAAATCACTCGTGGCATTACTTACGAGAAATTCAAACAAAAAGCATTTTAAAATGTTCTCAAACGAAAAAGCGGTTTGAACTGTGTGTATAGTTGTACTTTATTAGTAGCTGAAATATAGCTGATAAAATATAGCTGATAGTTTCAATACAACCAAGTATAACAATTAAGAAGTAATCTTGACAAAAAATTTAAATTCGCCTAAAAATTCTGCGGTTACTTCAGTATTATTATTCATATTTCCTCTTCAATAGCGCTGTAGTTCTCTTCCGAAATATATAGAGTTAAGTTAAAAAAATAAAGGTAGTATTTTGTAGTTTTTATTTGTTCGTTTACACCCGGAAGATACACAGTCGAAAAAATTTTGCACCCCCCTTAATCCAATGCTGGCTACGCCCATGAACATGATGCTAAAGGAAATTGAATGTTTAACGAAGAAAATAATGCATATATTTTGATTGAAGTAGATATTTAAGAAATGTGTGTGTGGTGTGACGTTTTGCCTGAACAACTTTCTCCACAAACCTTGGTGTTTATACCTGAGTCATTAATTCTCTATACAATTGATAGCTACGTGATTTGTTTCCAATACTTCTTAATTTCACTTTTAAACTAACATGTAAATATATCTATATATTATATGTACATATACAGCGTGATTCAAAATTGACTTTACAACTTTACAAGCTTATAGAAATTTATTTAGAAGACCCACAGAATTGGTTTAAATGTCATATCTTAGCACAACTCATCAAGTTTTCACCTATTCAGTCAACGTGGTTCAATGTGGCTTCCGTTGGTCATGCAGCAAACATCCAACCTGAAATCAATCTCCTCCCACACACGTTGCAGCATATCCGGCTTCAGTAACGCAGCTGCGGCGGTGATTCGGTTTCGGAGCTCAGCAAGATTGGCAGGCAGGGGCGGAACGTACACTTTAAGGAACCCCCATAAGAAAAAGTCCAGTGGCGTTAAATCAGGAGACCGAGGTGGCCATGTTGTTGGTCCCCCACGACGAATCCTAACAAATGTTTGGTGCCAAGAATAAATTGTTGGCCTGCTAGGAGGATCCTTACCATACTGGGTACGAAATCTATGCTGAACAATTGTCGCAGATTTAGTTTCTTCGAACAAAAACACACAACGAGCACGCTCAGCACCTGTGAAAGCAGCCATTTTGATATGAACTACGTTAGCGCACGCGGTGAGAGAACTAGGTACTATAAAACTATGTCGGTGAAAACTTGATGAGTTGTGCTATCATATGACATTAAAACCAATTCTGTAGATCTTCTAAATAAATTTCTATAAGCTTGTAAAGTTGTAAAGTCAATTTTGAATCACGGTGTATAATTCTTTTGACTCGTAAAGATAGGAGAAACATAGAAGCAGCGTAGATTAGATTTTTAAGGCCAACGGCAAATTAACTCTTTCCAAAATTTCAGGGTTGCCAACCTATAAATAACTAAATCACTATACTGTAATATTACAAATTACCTACCTAGGGCCAGTTTCACCAAGAGAGGTAACTGTATTACGTCAGTTTAAGCTATGCATTATACATGGGGAAAACTGGCGTAATACAGTTACCTCTGTTCGTGAAACTGGCCCCTAGTGCGAGAAGTAAAACCGCTCCCCTTTATGTATACTACGTACAATGTATATATAAAAATATATCCAAAAGGTAGTGTTAATATACATTATACGAAACAAATCGCTGCATTTTAAATGAACTGAACTTTATTTGAAACAATATAAAACAATAAATACGTACTTGCGGCCATGTAATCAATAATTGTTCTCAAGGCCTCCTGTTGTTTCAACTAATAAAAATTGTCCACACTGTTAACGTTAGTCAATTGTTTATAATGAACGCAAATATTTCCAACAAAGATGTTACTATTTTACTATTATTTATTATTTTCAAAACACCATCGCGCAAAAAAATAATGTACAACGCACGTTTGTGAAGTGTCTTACAGCTATCGCTCGTTTTTTTTTTTTTTTTAATTTCTCGATTCTGTAAAAACCACTTCCCAACGTCGCATTGTAATATAATATTAAATTGACGGATAAAATTGACTAACAAAGACAAAATTGGTACGAACATGTACTTAGAATGCCAGGTGATAGACCTTCTAAAATTATTTTAAACTACAGACCCACAGGATGTAGAAGTCAAGGAAGACCATTTGCTAGATGGAAAGACCAAATTTCTTGAAGACTTAGGCCCTCTTGATGCTGATGATATCTTTGTATTTACAATTCTGCTGTACGTGTGTTTGTCACTGAACTCCTCCTAAACGACTGGACCGATTTTAATGCATTTTTTGTGCGTGTCTAATTGGGTCTCTCGATGGTTTAGATTCACAATTTGACCGTCTAAAACCATTAGCTGTAAGAGTCCACCTGAAGTGAAAATTTAAAAATCGCTCTAGCGGTCACAATTTCCGATGTTTCACAACGAAACTCAGTATATCGTATTAAAATAAACCGAGGTAGGTATTTTCTAAGAATGCCTAAAAGACTGGCCTTATTTTGAATGTTTTTTTTTTGAGTGGGTCCCTGGATGTTTGAGATTCACGATTGGACACCTTCAAAACCATTACACTCTGTCCGCTCTTACACCTTCAAAACCATTACACTCTGTCCGCTCTTACACCTTCAAAACCATTACACTCTGTCCGCTCTTACACCTTCAAAACCATTACACTCTGTCCGCTCTTACACCTTCAAAACCATTACACTCTGTCCGCTCTTACACCTTCAAAACCATTACACTCTGTCCGCTCTTACACCTTCAAAACCATTACATTCTGTCCGCTCTTACACCTTCAAAACCATTACACTCTGTCCGCTCTTACACCTTCAAAACCATTACACTCTGTCCGCTCTTACACCTTCAAAACCATTACACCCTGTCCGCTCTTAAAGTGATCCTCGTCAAAACAAAACCATGTGACCTGCTCGCTTTTCATTGGTTATAGACACCGACGTACGATGTAGAAGCAATAAGTACGCGAAAAAGTAGTTCCCTTCATTAAATTAAAAATATGTCCTCTGTTTTATGTTTTAAAGTGATATATTCATTTCGAGATGTTGTTGAGTGATCTGATAACCGTTTCATCCGTGCTTTCTTTTCTTCTTCTCGTCATCATCATCATCATCATCATCCGGTATCATGGCAGCTACCGCCATCTTCCGGAAACCAAACGCCATTCCTCACTGTCCATCCATTGATCTTGCTCCATTCCTCTGATATTCATAGCTGCTTGTACCCCTTCTATCCAAGTTTTCTTCGGTCTTCCTCTCTTCCTCCTTTCCATTGGGATCCATTCCATAACCATTTTTGGCAATCTTTGCTCTGGCATTCGTTTGACATGGCCATACCACTGTAATCTTTTCTTTTCTATGATGTCTATGATGTCTGGCTCCTCTTGTACACCCATAATTTCCCTTATTTCTTTATTTCGTATTCTATCCATTCCAGATTTTCCAGCTGATCTTCTTAAAACATCCATTTCTGTACTTAAAATTCTTTTCATTTCCCTGATAGGAATTTGCCAGACTTCTTCTTCTACTAATGTTTTAATATCGTGATTAAACCATTAATTATTTTTTAACTATACTTTTTACTTACTTTTTACAGTACAACATAAACCATGGCCCAATACGGTATAGTGTAAATAACCTGTCCGCCAAATAGGGAGAAAATTGTGAGTAATGGGAGGGGCGAAAAGAAAAGAGAGAGATAGGAATGCAGGGATGGGAATGATTTACCAATGCAGAAAAGGAATTAGTGTTCATTTCTCATATATTACGGGGGCACATATTCGTTGGTCAGACAATAAATGCACGTCTTTTAGAGTCTAACAATTGTAGTTGTGGGGCACAAAATTGTAAATTAGAAACCCATTAGAACATTAGAAACAGTAAACACGTATAAAAACACAGTATTTACTTAATGTGTCATAAATGACATGTACTTTCACTAGACTCGACCTTCTGATTTTTTCTGATCACATTTTTTATAACTGAAGTGTATTGTGTTTTGTGTATTACGCGTGCAAGCGTAGTTTTTATGGTCATCAACACTGAAACTTGTGAAATCAGTGGCGTGCAAAATGTTAACATATCGGAATATTAACCACGTGGTATTTGGGCCGGAACGGTGGCCTGCAAAAAGAACCAATACCTACAGTTATAGCAAAAACCACTAAGCGGTCTTTACAAAGAACACAAAATATGCCTGCTATTAGTTTGGTTATAAATTTACAATTTACAACTTTTTATTAAGGGGAAATGTGGCAATGAAAGTTAAAAAAGTAATTAGTAAAAAACAATTATATCTCCTATTCTAATTACGTCTCATTTTTACAATTTGTTGTGTTAATTAAGGGGATATTTTTGGATTAAAAAATATGCATTTTTTTTTTCAGATACCTTAAGTCATTAGTCTGAATTGATTTATAAATAGCACTAAGTAACAAAAAAGAAACTTTTTTTTTGTCTCAGAAAGAAAAATATGTGATTCTGATAGTATTTTTTCTCCTGAATTCAAAAATGATATCGGTTTTTCTCCATCACGCAAGGTTTCCGAGAGACAGGCATTTATAATTTCAAACATTTTAATATTTTCTACATTCGTAACTACACAATATTCGAACATTCTGACTCGCATAGAAAGTAAGAAATTACGTTTTTCTGCTATATTTCGTATGTGGAGCATCCCTTTTGATGGTGCAACAATAATCGGCCAGCATATTAGGATTCAATTCGCCTTGATATCTCTTTTCCATAGCTGAAATCTCCTGAGTTAGCTCATTTGGTTTTATTTTACAATGGACAAATGGATAAAAAACATTTATTAAAAAAAGATTATTGAAATCCATTAATTGAAATTGAAATAAAAAAAACTGTGGGCGATGAAGAAATTCCGAATACATATTTGAAAACACGATAAAATCTGCAATAAGTACAATTATTGGTACTCATGATACAAAAATCATGTTGACCAGTGTTACTGATTTTGATCACCACATACCCACACAATTAATTCCCTCGCTCTATCGAAACCCGTAGGTTCATGGCCGCGCGAACATAAGCTCTCCATACATCCCCATCCTGAGTTAATGTCATCCAATCATCTCCTGTATAATCTGCTTCCCTCACATCATGGTTAATGTTATTCTTCCACCTCATTCTTGGTCTACCAACTGGGCGTTTTCCCTTTGGTTTTCTTACAAGGAGTTTACGTGGCTACTTTAATTCCCCATTCGTGCCACATGTCCTATCTATCGCAGTTTACGAGACTTAACTGTTATTATATATGATTTTCTGTAAAGACCATGCAGGTCACATTCACCTGTCAGTTCATCTCTCTTTGACCCAATTTTTTTCCTAAGAACTTTATCCTCATGCACTCCTATTATTTTTTCCTCCCTTAAGTAAGACACAGGAATAGAAGACTCGACACCTTCAGCCATTTTGTTGCTTCAGAATCGACTGAAGCATAACTCAAATGCATCATCCATATGTAATAAACTGTTTTAAGTTGTAATTATTGATTTAGGTATATTTTAGAATATTTTGTATGTTTTGAATATTATTATTTTCATTAACGAAGAATAACAAGTATATTCAGAGGACATATTTTTAATTTAATGAAGGGAACTACTTTTTTGCGTACTTATTGCTTCTACATCGTACGTCTGTGTTTGATAACACAGGTCAACATGATTTTTGTCTCATGAGTACCAATAGTTGTACTTAATGCAGTCTTTTTTATTGTGTTTTCAAATATGTATTTGGAATTTCTCCATCACCCACATTTTTTTATTTCAATTTCAATTGATGGATTTAAATAATATTTTTTTAATAAACGTTTTTTCGTCCATTTCTTCATTGTAAAATAAAACCAAATGAGCTAACTCAGGAGATTTCAGCTATGGAAAAGAGATATCAAGGCAAATGGAATCCTAATATGCTGGCCGATTATTGTTGGACCATCAAGAGGGATGCTTCACAGGCGAAATATAGCAAAAAATCGTCATTTCTTACTTTCTAGGTGAGTCCGAATGTTCGAATATTGTGTAGTTACGAATGTAGAAAATATTAAAGTGTTTGAAATTATAAATTCCTGTCTCTCGGAAACCTTGCATGATGGAGAAAAACCTCTTCTTCTTCTTCTGCTTCTTCTTAAACTTAATTTGTAGGATTTTCATCCTGTTTATTTCCAAAATCACTCCTCGGAGGAAGACGTACTGGATGTACATTCACTGTCTATCCATCTCTTGGCAGGTCTTCCTCTTGTTCTTCTCCCGTCCATTGGTCTATCTTCTTTAGCTCTTTTTGCAAGTCGGTTTTCTTCCATTCTTTCTATATGACCCTTCCAATATTTTCGTCTATCTATAATAAATTTGGTTATGTCTTGAATATGGCAGTTGTCCCTAATTTCTGTGTTGTGTATTTTATCAAATAATGTTTTCCCCTGAATAGGTCTTAAGATTTTCATTTCACATGTGCTTATTATTTGTTTAGTTCTTGTTGTATCAGCCCTAGTTTCTGCGCCATATACGATAACTCGTCGAACTATCGTTTTGTATATGCGGGTTTTGCTTTCTATTGACATATGTTTGTTGCGCCAAATTAAATATTTCATATATCCTGATATTTGTGCTGCTTTATCAGCTTGTTTCTTTACTTTTATTAAATTTTTAGTGTTTGTTATTAATACACCTGAATAATTAAATTCTGACACTTGTTCTATAATTTTTCTTTCCACTTCTAATTTGCATCTTACTGGTTCTTTTGATATTGTTAAGCATTTTGTCTTATTCGTGTTTATTTCCATATTGTAATCAATACCATATTTTAGTTCAGGAGAAAAAATGCTATCAGAATCACATATTTTTCTTTCTGAGACAAAAAAAGTTGATTTTTTTTTGTTGCTGAGTGTTATGAGAGGAATGGAGGAAGATCAATGGATGGACAGAGAGGAATGGTGTTTAGTTTCCGGAAGACAGCTGTCATAATGATAATGATGTAGCAGTGAGGAAGGCTAAATACAAAGTGTATGTGAGATGTGTTTGAGAGAGGACACTGGAGCAGGCCCACACGCTTCTCGCTAAATTGCTGTTCAGGAGGACAATGACATCGTTCCCCTCGTTATTATCCCGTTCACTCAACTGGTCCAGCCTCCTCCTCCCTCCTCTCTTGTCAACAATATTATAATCCGCATCTTCTGCCACGCTAACAAACGTACATTCCTATCAATCTTGAAAAAGCCTTTGATAAGGTGATAAGAAGAAAATTGTGGGAAATAATGAAGGCAAGAGGGTGCCCGGCTCAACTTATAGAAGCAATAAAAACTCTTTATAATGACACGAAAATTATCCTTAATTTAGATCATTATTCCAGAGAAGAAATTGTAATAAATCAAGGAGTTAGACAAGGGCGTACATTATCACATACATTGTTTAATATATATTTTGACGAGGTTATACGAAAATGGAAAAAAAATCAAGTCCAATAGGAATACAAATTAATAAGGAAATGTATATGAATATTTTAATGTATGCAGACGATCTGGTAATTATACAGAAGTCAGAGAATTATTTTCAAAGAGCCATTTACATGTTGAATCAATTAGGACTCTATTATAATCTCAAAGTCTCAACTTCAAAAACTAAAATTATGGCTTTTCAAGGCAAAGTGCCAGTCAGAGCAAAAATAGTGATCAATAATGAAATAATAGAACAGATAGCACACTTTAACTATCTTGGTTCATATATAACATATAGCTATGATAGGGATATACATAATAAATTAAACCGATATCAAATTATATGTGGCACCATAAGAAGAACCCTCCGAAAGACTCGGAAGAGAAACTCAGCTCAGGTTTTATAAAATTATGGCTGTTCCTGTTCTTTTATTATGGATCTAAATCTTGGGTACTTACCAAAAAAATATATCTCACACATTCAAGTCACTAAAATTATTTTTTTAAGATCCGTAAAAGGATGTACACGCATGGATAGATTACACAATGAATCAATAAGAAATGAACTGGAGATATTTTCAATAGTTGATAAACTAGAAGAGCACAAATACCAATGGAAAGAACATTTAGACAGAATGGACAATACAAGATTACCCAAAAAGATCAATACCTACAAACCACATGGAGAAAGATCTTTGGGACGTCCAAGGAAACGATGGACTTGAGACCGAAACAGGTCGCATTGACCTAATCCTGGAAAGGAAGAAGAAGGTACATTCCTATCCTCAGCTAAAGTTTTCCAATTATAATATATTTCCCTCAAATTATGTTGAGGTACCATGTGGCGACCCTGTTGTTCGTTGCACAAAGTG
The DNA here is from genome assembly GCA_030220185.1 of Diploptera punctata. NCBI lineage: Eukaryota > Metazoa > Arthropoda > Insecta > Blattodea > Blaberidae > Diploptera > Diploptera punctata. Next base: position 51,285 of record JASPKZ010001238.1, on the reverse strand, counting down.
TACCTGCGACGCGTGTTTTCATACACACGCCCCACAAGACCTGGTGTGTGCTCAATAATTTCTGCCAGAATTCTTGCAAAGAGATCAGATATAATGAGAACAGTTAAGTCTCGTAGACTGCGATGGGCAGGACATGTGGCACGAATGGGGAATGAAAGACGTGCATGGGAGCTTCTTGTAGGAAAACCAGAGGGAAAACGCCCAGTTGGTAGACCAAGAATGAGATGGGATAATAACATTAACTATGATTTGAGGGAAATAGATTATACAGGGGATGATTGGAAAAGATTGGCTCGGGATAGGGATGTGTGGAGAGCTTATGTCCGCGCAGCTATGAACCTACGGGTTCGATAGTGCCAGTGAATTAGTTAGTTATTCTTGCAATGAGATCTTCCTCCGATTCGACAGGCGTAGTACAACCCCTAGAAGTCTCTAATACTTTTTCTGAAACACAACACACACGATATCAGCACATTGTGTTTCCATCTTCAAACTTATTTTACATCTAAATGGTACGTTTCCGGACATGGGTTCCTCATCAAAACTGCATCTACTAAGTCCCCTCTATAACCCTTAATACTTTTTCTGAAATACAAGACCCACGATATCAGCCCATTTTGTTTCCATCTTCAAACTTATTTTACATCTAAATGGTACGTTTCCGGACATGGGTTCCCCATCAAAACTGCATCTACTAAGTCCCCTCTACAACCCCCAATACTTTTTCTGAAATACAAGACACATGATATCAGCCCATTGTGTTTCCATTAAAGCAGGATTTTAATATCATAATAAATATGAAAGTTAAAGTTAGTAATTTTGTATTTTAAAATTCGTTTAATATTTAAATATAACTTAAATAAAGAAAAACATCTAAATAATTCATTGTTGTTCATTGTTGAATAAAAATATCTCAGTAACAATTAAAGAAATTGTATTACATAAGTGTTTCTAGAGAATGCTTTTAAAATTGTTTTTAGTCATTGTTGTCAGAATTATAAAGTTTTCTGTTATAACTGTAATAAGAACACCTGCTTAACTTCATATTTTTAAATAAAAGTAAACTAAACTCTGATTGGATGTTAAAACAATTAACTTTTTGATTTAACAAGTCAAATTTAAACATTATATTAACCAATAGAATTTAAATATAAAATCATGTGATGTAATAATGTTCTTTAAAATTATAACAGAATTACTCTAGTCATTCAGCATATAACTTTCATCAAGGATAGAAGCAATAATAGCTCTCCTGATAAAGTGTGATATTTAATACAAGAAGAATAGTTCAATCAAGAAAATAAAATAATTTAATTTTAATTGACGGTGCAGAATAATACCACCTACATTTACTTAATCTGCTGGGAACATACAAAGTGAATAAATGTGAAATTATTTCTACAAGAAACAATTTTTATGATTTTTTAAAGTGTTTTCCTATCCAGTGTACCAACTTCCGCCCTTGAGAAGAGAATCCAACTCCACCGAAAATCAAACCTATCCTGAACCAGTAATTCTTTTTGGGACACCAATCCTTCAAAATGTTACTACAACATCGGGCATGAAGAGAGTTAGCTGCTTCAAAACATCGCCACAACATGGGAAAATAATTACTTCTTCACCATCTTCAAACTTATTTTACATCGAAATGGTACGTTTCCAGACAAGGGTTCCTTATCAAAACTTTATCTACTAAGTCCCCTCTACAACCCCTAGAAGCCTGTAATACTTATTCTGAAGCACCCTGTATAAAGTTAGGATGAAGTGGAAGTAGTGATAATGGTGGGGAAGTTAATGTAATTTTGCTGGGATTTAATAAAAAGTAGAGGAGGATTGAAGTGGGACAACAAGTGACTGAATGAGAAAGCATCGCTTGGTTGATCACGGGTCATTATGTCTACTTACGTCACGCAACCAGCCTTACGTTGTGTCTTTTAACAGGTCGTGAAACTTAGACAAAAAGTTGTGAGGTCATTTCTTTGTACACAGCTCGTCCCTCAAGGCGAGGCAATCACAATCTTTACTACTATATATAATTGTATATGTGTAAAAAACTACCATTTACTCAACACACATTGCAATTTATTGCTGTATTAATGCGCGCACTCTTGGTCCAAATTTCAACTACAAAAAAGTCCGTCGCGCTGGAATCATTTAAACTTACAAGCGAACTATCAACCAATCTTAATATATATAAATTACGTGTCACGTTGTTTGTCCGCGATGAAATCCTAAACTACTGAACCGATTTTAATAAAATTTTGCACACTGTGTGCAGTTTGATCCAACTTGAGACTTAGGGAAGTTTATAACTAAATTTATAGTCGCTTTATTTTTATTGCAAATTATTTGTTTATTATTTAACAAATCTGTGAGTTCCATACGATTCTAACAGATGACGGTGTAAGGTAATTGGTTTATTATTTAACCAGGTGGCTGTGCTTTTTGTTGCAACCGCGAATTTCAATTGAATTACAAATATTGATTATTTCATAATTTAAGTGTGTTTGTGTTTATTTTATTTTCAATATATTTTATTAATTATATTAATTTCGTGTGTAAGTATTAGTTTTAAGTAATCTGGCTGAAAGACAGCAACTTAATTTAAATTTAACGGGACCGAGAAGGGAAATTGAATAGTATGGCGAATCAGTTCTAGAGACCATGAATGATAAGATATCAAGTGAATTTCCGCAAATTGGTATATGCCTATATGACATAAAACTTACATTTAAGAAGAATGTCAATTTAAAAACATAAGAAGGTCCTAAGGAACGGAATAACAGAACTGTAAGTAAGGCTGTTAGTTATAATAATATGCCTAATACTGTATTACAGAAACAATCTCCATGCCTCAATTAAATGAAAAACAAGATGACTATAATATATCACAAGATTATATTACTATACAGAGACTTCTTGTTGATGATGAGAATCCAAACTGCCAACAAGTTCGTAAAAAAAAACGAAAGTATAATGAAATCAGGAAGCCTCCTCAAAATATTCCATCAATAAATGTATATAATCCTTATGATACACTTATGGATGATACTGAGAATGCAGACAACATAAATTCATCTCAATCAACAAAACCACTTCCACATAAACCACCACCCATATTTATACCGGGTGTAGTTATCGTCCAGAACCAAAAAATTGTGTAAAACAAAAACTTTCTGATTTAGATTTCTCACTTAGTTTACTACAACATAATTTAACGTATGCCTTAGCCACAGCAACGCGTGGCCGGGACTTCTATATATATATATATATATATATATATATAAAACAAAGTCGGATTAGTTACACTATTTATAACTCAAGAACGGCTGGACAGATTTTTATGATCTTTGATTTGTTGGATTTGTTTCCGCCCCGAATAGCAGATAACTATTAAAACATCGGAAAAATTAACGTAAAAATATTTAAAGGCGATACGGCGTTCGCCAGGCCAGCTAGTGTGTATATAGGGTTATAACTTTTTTTGACTTTTGTGAAATAAAATATTTCCTGTGCAATGAATGGTGAAATTTTACTTTAAGACAATTGAAAAAGGCCTTCATTTCAGTGAGCTTAAAGAAAAGGTCACCCCCAAATCAATATTAAGTATTGATATATAGATATATTTGGGGGTGACCTTTTCTCGAAGCTCAGTGAAATGAAGGCCTTTTTCAATGGTTTTAAACAAAATTTTACCCACTAATTGCACAGGAAATATTTTATTTCACAAAAGTCCAAAAGGTTATAACCCTAATAGGCTTATATATATATATATATATATATATATATATATATATATATATATTTATTTATTTGTGTATTAACTATGATTTGAGGGAAATAGATTGTACAGGGAATGATTGAAAACATTAGCTCAGGATAGGAATGAACCTACAGGTTCGATAGTGCCAGTGAGTTAGTTAGTTATTGTTTACATATGAGATTTGGTGCTGGAATTTAATGCCTTGCAGTTAAAAACGGGAGATAATTTTTGGACCCAGCCTTAGTATAACACATCGCTTCTGAATAACTAACTCACTGGCACTATCGAACCCGTAGGTTCATGGCCTTAGGTTAGCTTTTATGTTCGTTGACAACGCAAGTTCATATATCGTGTATATGTTGGCTGCATCCCGTGATTCCATAGTGTAAACTGCTTCGCGTCTGTTGGCGCATGCGCAAGGTGTATGGTTTGAACTTAGAAAACAATTCTTTTCACATGTTGTAATGTATTTCCAAATTGTTTAATTCATCTGCAATTAAATATATCACTTTATCTTTATATCAGTTTTTCTCAAAAGTTTAAAATATGCGCTTGATCCACTTTTGCTCTGAACGCCTCAATTTGATCAACAATAGTACATACATCTTACTCGATGCTCTAACTAAAAAGTGATGCAACAATTAAATGAGTGGTTTTCTTTGTTTTTTTTTATTGTTACAAGTTAGTAAATGATTGTTGCATTTGTTTATCTGCACTTGTTGGAGCATGTTGGGAATAACAATGTACACACTTTGTATTCACGCCGTGTGTTTGGTTTGGAATTCAATATCCCAACACAATGGTTCCTATTATTTCATTGACGACGCGACGTTAAGTTCAGAGATAAGCTTCTTAGCGCAGATCAGCGGTACCCAAACCTGTTACGTACACGAACCCTATTTTATAGAATGTAATGTATGGATGAAACTGATATCAGGCAACTAGCAGGTATCCGGACTACTAGGTTTAAATTTACTATCCGATCGGATACCGGATAATAAGCACATATCCGGCCGGTTACCGGATTTAAAAAAAAATACGAAATGTAAAATTTATGTACTTTATTTAATCCACACAACAATAATCACATTATCATAAGTAATGTCACGAGTGATTACCTAATTATCGATAAATTCACGACTCACGAAGTGAGGAGTGAATTTATCTAGAGAATTTGGAAATCAAGAGTGGCATTTGTTAGGACTATTTAACGAATAAAATTAAGATCTTTACTAAAAAAATGATTATTTGAATATAGTTACCAGTGTTTTAAAATATTTATATAGTTAATGTAAACGGCGATGTTTGAAAACAAATTAGAAATGTGAGGTTATGTATATTCACTGCAACTCGATCATATTATTTATTGCCAAATAGGATCGCGATATTGTAAGAAACACTCTAGTGGAGAAATAATTAAACACATCAAACTATTATAATCAACATTATAGGTTAATCATTTATATTTTGAACAAACAACTCAGTAAAATCACTGAATCTATTCATTATTTGCTGTATTCAATGTATTTGTTGGAGAAAAATAATGGTCTAACCTGTTCAGAATATTAAAAAAGGAGGAGCTTTATTTATCACAAAAGCAGGAGCTGATAAAGAGAAATCGATAAAGAGCGAGGTGAAACACGACTGTCATTGGTGTAAAACAGAATTCATTGAAACGTGATTGGTCATTCACTTGCATTTGTGGCATGAGTTAAATAGTCATTGTAATTGCTCAGCCCTTCCTTGGAAGGTTGCACCTGCTTTCCATGGCACAGGGCTTTGAAATCAGGGACCAGAGAAGTTAAATAAAGTCTCAAATCACTTTCAGCACAAAGTCTGTTTCTGTATTTTTCAAATATGCATGTGAACAAAACTACTTTTAATATTGTTAGAACATGAAGAAGCTGGGAGACATTTCCACTGTAGCGGAATCAAATGCATTCCTAACGTTGTTACATAACTGTAAATCACGCATTCGCGGTAAATATTAATTTATTGTGGAAATAATGTGATAAATTCCCGATGTTACACATATGTAACTGTCCCGCGCCGTAGCCGAGCGGTTAAGGTAGGAAGCCTTGGCGCAGAGCTACGGGACTTGCGCTGGTTCGAGTCTCCATGGGGGAAGAAATTTTCTCATGGTATTTCGGCCAGTATGGGACCGGTGCCCACCCAGCATCGTGAGGCAATTGGGTAGCTACAATAAGTAGCGGCTCCAGGTTGAGGAACCAGCTATAACGGCTGGGGAACTCGACATGCTAACCACATGTCACCCCTACACTGGCTGTTGATCATCTACCTCTGTGATTGACATATGTGGATGTGAAGGGCCCCAGCAGCCGGTTGGTAAAAGGGCAACCGCTGAAAAGTGGAAAGACCCTCAATCGGAACACATATGTAACAAGTAATTTTATAGTGTTAATATAATTCATAATTTATACCGTAGAAATGAAGGAAACAATAACACTGGACAACGTGATTTTTGTCTCATGAGTACCAATAGTTGTACTTAATGCAGTTTTTTATCGTGTTTTCAAATATGTATTCGGAATTTCCCCATCACCCACACCATTTCTCTTTGTTTCAATTTCAATTAATGGATTTAAATAATTATTTTTTTAGTAAACGTTTTTTCGTCCATTTGTCCATTGCAAAATTAAAGCAAATGAGCTAACTCAGGAGATTTAAGCTATGGAAAAGAGATATCAAGGCAAATTGAATCCTAATATGCTGGCCGATTATTGTTGAACCATCAAGAGGGATGCTCCACAGGCAAAATATAGGAGAAAAACGTCATTTCTTACTTTCTAGGTGAGTCCGAATGTTCGAATATTGTGTAATTACGAACGTAGAAAATATTAAAGTGTTTGAAATTATAAATGTCTGTCTCTCGGAAACCTTGCGTGATGGAGAAAAACCGATATCATATTTTAATTCAGGAGAAAAAATACTATCAGAATCACATATTTTTCTTTCTGAGACAAAAAAGAAGTTTATTTTTTGTTGCTCAGTGTAATAGCCCTAATCTCGAAACCCGCCATTACGTAAAAGTTTTGGCGAACTCCTTGAAATATTTTGCGAACCTCCTGGGGGTTCGCGAACCACAGGTTGGGAAACGATGATGTAGGGTATATTGCCAATTTAAGGGTTAAAAATTGTAGTGTAAGTAGAGAAAAAAATAGAGGGAATCAGATTTGATAGCAATGGTTGAAGTAAATATCAGATTAAATGGTTCCAACACGTCCAGAGAATGTCAAATTCCCGTTTACCAAAGATGATTTGCCACCTCAACCCTAAAGGCAAAAGAGACATAGGAAGACCCTTCAACCGATGGAAAGATCAGTTTTTGTAGTCGCAGAACGGCCATCATACCCCAATACTGTATTCGGAGGAAGAAGAAGAAGGTTTAAGTAAAAATGTCTGTGGCATGAAAATACCTGCAGCTCGTGGATGGAGCTTGTCTGTGCGTGGCTGCGATATAGCCTAAAGCCTCGCTCTCTTACCGTTATAATCTATAATTATACCGGTGGCTGTAATTAAACATGGCAGCTATTCCAAAAATGTGTAAATCCAGAGGAGCTAACTGACTCACTCCACAAGTTCACTGGCTTCTTGCTCCAACTCACTGCCACTGTCGCAGTCGTGGGTCCTTAGCAGCGTGAAGATAAGCTCTCCATACTTCCCTATTCTGAGCTAATGTTTCCAATCCATCATGAACAAATCTGTTTTAGGTCATGTGTCCTGCGACGGTAAACATAATGGACATGATCTTGTTCCGGGCTGTTGGCCGTTTCGCCAGAGACTGCGTCCGGCATCCTCAAGGGTTGTCTTGAGACTTGCAATTTTCAATAAAAAAAAACGAACGAATCGGCATAGAATGCGGTTTTTTTAAGGCGGTTACTATGCAGTTCTGTCGACACTGTAAATTTTGTCGATATGGGTACGAAGGCCGAGCCCATTAACCCTTATACTGGTAAAACACAAATTTCTTCTGTTAGTTATTTGAATGTGGCGGACCGCAGTGAAAACGGAATCTTGTGTAACTTTTATTATTATGTATATTGTATAATTAGACACACATTTAAGTGGTTTATTTTTGTTCGTTTTCTTCTGATTTATTTAAAATATTAAATTAACTGAAGCAGCCGATGTATCCGAAAGGATACATTACGAATGTAGATGAATTTTGAAGTGTCAGAAACACTTTGGAAAGTATAAATGAATAATATAAATTGTGTTGTATGGCTTAATCATTCTTTCCACGGCGGTGTCCAGCAGCATGTTAAGGCTCCCTGTGATTGGCTCCTGATTTACCTAATTAGGTTTATTGTGGTTTTAATTATTGATTAGTTAATTATTTTTTTGATTTATTTACACCTGACCAAAAATGTATGTAGTTTCCTAAATATGAAATTTCCCGATCCTTTCTTTTTTGTTTCCGTCACTGCTGCAATATCTGTATTGTTCTGGAATAATTTTTCTGCTACTTCATTAATTTTAATATTGGAAGAAGGAATCCAAATAAAGCAAGTGAAACAAACTTAATATTTGGGAATGATTATGGATAACATCGAAGGGATAGGCAAAGAGAACATAAAACAGAATTGAATTGAGTAGCAAAATAATATCATCATTAAATTCCATATGGTGGGATAAGCATATTTGGAAAGACACAAAAAAAATATATTGGTAAAACATTGGTGGAATCTGTTGCAATGTACGGAAGTGAGGTATGGACAATCAATAAGTACTACAAGAATAGACTAATAGCTCTAGAAATGGATTATTTACGGAGAAGTGCCAGAAAGTCTAAATTAGAACATGTCACAAATAAGGAAATTAGAAACATAATGGAAGCAGAAGAAAGCATAATTGAAAGAATTGAGGAGAAGGAATTAAAGTGGTTAGGACATGTTTTAAGAATGGAAGACGAGCGATGACCGAAGCAACTATATGAATGGCATCCGAACAGAAAGAAGAAAAGAGGAAGACCAAGGTTAACATGGAAGGAAAACATGAAGACAGTAATGCAAGCTAGAGGGCTAAGCATCGAAGATGCCCAAGACCGTAGGCTTTGGAGGTTTGGCACGGGAAGACGGCAGCAGCTGTAAAAACCCGAAGATAGATAGATAGATTAGTTAATTATTGATTAATGAATATTGGTCTATTTATACACTGAGCATGATGTTCTGAAGGATATCTCCATCGAATGTGGTATAATTTTGATATGTATGACCGTTCGATAAGTGTATCACTTACTTTTGTGATATATTGCTAACAGATGTGTTTTATGGTTGATATTTTAATTTGATGTGATTAAAAGTTATCAAATGTTTGTTTTAATATACTTTTTAGTTATTTCATTGGCTATTTTGAGCCTATAAAGCTTCACGAAAGCCTCGGAAATTGTGCATTAAGGCACGGACCGCCACGAAAATATTTGAACTTTGAACCATTTATGGAGTTTATTTTCCATCTAGTTCCCACCAGTAACTTCATTCTTTCACCACTGAGCCGGGCGGGGAATTGAACTTCGTTTCTGGGACTGGTTTAGCACCTTCGACGCCTGCTACAGGAAGCGCTGTACTCAAACGATTGGCTTTACTCAGACCTGCATTAACACCTTCCTTCCTCCGACGTGCATAAACACCTTGGATACACTCACACGCACACACACACTGCCATGGTCTCACATTCATCTCACTCAATTATTTTCTTTTCGGCTCTTTTCTTCTAAATTAACGGGGCAAAAGGGCGAATAGCCCTGGTACCCGAGGATGGCCTCGGCCATCCTAAAGGAAATCTGTAGCCGCAACAGTCTTTAGGCTGTCTGCCGCATTCAGACTATTCCATGTTCTCTCTCTCTTGGCATTGCACTGGTATGGGTGACCATTCGCAGAGAACACGTCGCGGATAAATGTATAAATAGAGCAGGTAGTCGAGAAAATTGCCAGTCTCAAGACAACCCTTGAAGGATGCCGGACGCAGTCTCTGGCGAAACGTCGGGGAACCACAAGCCTCAAGACCACTGCCAACAGCCCGGAAATATTATACAAGATCATCATAATAACTCCGGCCGTGAAAGCCTAAGTCAATATATAATGGAGATGGTTTTGATCTTTCTGCCGATGTTTTGGTCTTCCTTGGTCCCCGTGTCCAGTTGGAGTATATTGGAACGCCAATTTTGGAAGTGTATTTCTTTCCATTCTTTTCAGATGGATTTTCCATTGTTGTTGGCATGTTTTCAATCATTCCCTGTATAATCTACTTCTCTCAAATCATTCTTTGTCTACCTACCAGCCACTTTCTCTCTGGTTTTCCCACAAGGAACTTCCATGTACCTCTTTCATCCTCATTCGTGCCACATGTCATTGCTCATCGCATTCTACTGTTCTTATTATGTCTGGGTTCCCATACAAATTATCGATAAATTCACGACTCACGAAGTGAGGAGTGAATTTATCTAGAGAATCTGGAAACGAAGAGTGGCATTTGTTAGGACTATTTAACGAATGAAATTAAGCTGTTTACTCACAAATCATTATTTAAATATAGTTATTTTAAAATATTTATTTATTTAATGTAAACGGCGATGTTTAAAAACAAATGAAAAACGATTGGTACGCTTCATTTGCTTTTGTTCGATCACTGCAACCAGATCATAATATTATTTATTGCCAAAAGATCGCAATGTTGTAAGAATGCACTCTAGTGGGGAAATTTATAACCAACGTTATAGGTATTAATTAATTTCTGATGTCCTATGATGTAAATATGTCAATTATATTTTTCTGCGTCATTTACTGGAAAATAATTCGTTTAAGAAAGTGCAAATGGTGGTTTCTTTTTTTTTTTTTGGTGGTATAATCAATTGTTACAAAGGTTTTTATATTAACTCCGACATGCGCTATGTGTTGACATTCATGCACTGTATATACAATCTGGTATCTGTATTTGTTGGGGAATCAGTCACTGCAAAATAATGCTATGACCTATTCAGAATGTTAAAAAGGAGGAGCTTTATTTAATATGATAGACTTGTTTGATAAATTCGAGGTGAAACACGGCTGTGATTGGTTGTAATTTAAAAAAGCATTGAAAAGTGATTGGTCATTGAATCCCATTTGGGGCATGAGTTAAATAGCCAATAAAAATACTAATTTTCAACATATTCCCCGTGATTCATTGGCACTATCGAACCTGTAGCTTCAAGGCCCCGCGAGCATAAGCTATCCGCAATCCCTTTCCTAAGATAATGTTTTACATTTATCCTGTGTTTAATGAACTCCCCTCAAATCATGGTTAATGTTATTCTTGCACCTTATTTTTGGCTTGCTTTCTAGATACTTTCACTCCCTTTTTCCAAAAGGAGTTTCTATGCCCCTCTTTCATTCTTCTTCCTCTTCTTCTTTTTCCCGGTTTAGGCTTATTTACTAGCCTGTTCCGGCTCCAAATTGCTGCTCTTTCAATATTTTCCTTGACCTTCCCAAACTACTTCTTCCTCGTTGTGAGTTGTTGTATGCTGCTTTTGGTATTCTATTCTCAGTCATCCTTGCCAAGTGTTCTTTCCAGTTTGTTCTGTATTTCTCTATTGTTGAGTTTAATTCCTCTATTTTTAGTTGTTGTCTTATTTCTGTGTTATGTTTTTTGTCTGTTCTTTGATATCCTGCTATTGGTCTGGGGAATCTCATTTCAGCAGCTTGTATTCCGGCAGATTGTTGTGTTGTCACTGTCCATGTTTCGGATCCATAAGTAATAATAGGCACTGCCATTGTCTTGTATAATTTCATTATAGAGTCTTTCCTGGCTTTATTTTTCAAAGTTCTTTTTAGTGTTCCTGTTATATAATTAAACTTATTTAGTTTGTTATTTATATCTGTCTCCGCTGTGTATGATATTTCGCAACCTAGGAAGTTATATCTTACCACTTGTTCTATTGGTTTATTTTCTAATGTTATCTTTGTCCGAACTGGATGAGCGCCCTTGAAGGCCATTGTTTTTTATTTTTGTGATGATATTTCCATGTTGTATTTTTTTGATATTTAATTTAGTTTATATAGCATTCTTTGTAGTTCGTCTTCTGTTTTTGCTATTAAAATCTGGTCATCTGCAAAGGCTACTGTTTTTATTACTATATTTCCTAAGTTAATTCCCCCAGTTGTCATTTGCTTCCATGATCTTATCATATCGTCATTCCCTTTCAAATATATTCTCAAACACTCATAATATTTCTCCTATCTTAATGAGAGAGGCCATGTTCCACATCCATATAACTGGAAAAAAAATACAGTTTTATATTTTTGGAATCTACATATTAACTAGATAACTGGTTGTAACGAACCTATAGGTTCATGGCCTCAGGATATCAAAGAACAGACAAATAACACAACACAGAAATAAGACAACAAGTAAAAGTAGAGGAATTAAAAACAATAGTAGTAAAATACGAAATGCGTGCTATTATGCGTTGCAGAGACTCTTGATGTCCCAACTCCTTTCAAAAAACGTTAAACTGAAAATATATAAAACTCTTATTCTACCAGTTATATTATATGGGTGCGAAACATGGACTCTTACTTTAAGGGAGGAAGGGAGATTACAGGTATTTGAGAATAAAGTACTTAGGACAATTTTTGGACCAAAGAGAGATGAACAGACAGGTGAATGGAGAAGACTACATAACAATGAACTACATGGTCTTTATAGGAAGCCAGATATAATAAGAACAGTTAAGTCTCGTAGACTGCGATGGGCAGGACATGTTGCACGTATGGGGAATGAAAGACTTGCATGGAAGCTTCTTGTAGGAAAGCCAGAGGGAAAACGCCCAGTTGGTAGACCAAGAATGAGGTGGGAGAATAACATTAACTATGATTTGAGGGAAGTAGATTATACAGGGAATGATCGGAAAGGATTAGCTCAGGATAGGGATGTATGGAGAGCTTATGTCCGCGCGGCCATGAACCTACGGGTTCGATAGTGCCAGTGAGTAAGTAAGTAGTAAAATACAGAACAAACTGGAAAGAACACTTAGCAAGGATGACTAAGAACAGAATACCAAATGCAGCATACAACTATTCACTACGAGGAAGAAGAAGTTTGGGAAGACCAAAGAAAATATGGAAACAGCAGCAATTTGGAGCTGAAATAAGCTAGTAAATAAGCCTAAATCGTGGCGAAGAAGATGGGGATCTAGAAATTAGCAAAAAAATACAAATTTCGGCCAATTTTGAAGATATTTGTTGTGCTTACATATTTACGGTGAAGGAATTGTATTTTTGGTGAATCAGATTTGATGTAGAGATCTGGGAGTGTGTGTGTTGACCTTGGAGCTCGCGCGGCTGGAGATTCACTTTGCTCGGAGGAACACGCACGTGCTAGTGTTTCAGGAAATAAATGACTGTCACACCAACATGTCTTCCGGAGACAGTCTGTTTCTATAATAATATACCCCACACCTGCGGTCCCCAACCTTTCTCGACTCGCGAAATCTTTCCACAACAATCTGAGTTGGGCGAACCACTCTCTTTTAAATGTACACATAGTGGACAAGCATAAAACTTAATTCCAAGCAAAAGTTTTAATAATCGCAAATTAACTTAACCCTTAACGGTTAAAACCTAAAGTTACCGTATATAGTTACGGCTTAAAATGTACACAACGTGTAGGCCTAGTTGCAATACTAAATAAAGTTTTCGTAAGTAATGCCACGAGTGATTTCCAAATTCTCTAGATACTCGTAATTTGGAAATCAAGAGTGGCATTTGTTAGGACTATTTAACGAATAAAATTAAGCTGTTTACTCACAAATCATTGTTTAACTATAGTTTTTTTTAAATATTTATATATTTAATGTAAACGGCGATGTTTGAAAACAAATCAGAAATGTGAGGTTATGTTCATTCACTGCTGCTTGATCATATTATTTATTGCCAAATAAGATCGCAATATTGTTAGAGTGCACTCAAGTGGAGAAATAATGAAACACATCAAACTATATATCATAATCAACATTACGGGTTATTCATTTATTTTTTTAGTAAGCAACTCAGTAAAATCAAGGAATCTGTTCATTATTTGCTATATTCAATGTATTTGTTGGAGAAAAATAATGTTCTGACCTGTTCAGAACATTAAAATGAAGGAGCTTTCTTTATCACAAAAGCAGGAGCTGATAAAGAGAAATCGATGAAGAGCGAGGTGAAACACGACTGTCATTGGTTGTAAAACAAAATTCATTGAAACGTGATTGGTCATTGACTACCATTTGTGGCATGAGTTAAATAGACATTGTAATTACTCACCTCTTCCTTGGAATTAATTGAGAAGGTTGCGCCTGCTTTCCATGGCACAGAGCTTTGGAGTCAGGAACCATACAAGTTAAATAAAGTCTCAAATCACTTTCAGCACAAAGTCTGTTTCTGCATTTATTTTTTAAATAGGCACATGAAGAAAATGACTTTTCGCACAAATAGGGGTATACATATGTAACAAGGGAAATTAGAAGGACTATTTAACTCATGCCCCAAATGGGAGTTAATGACCAATCACGTTTCGATGATTTTTGTTTTACAACCAATCGAGTCCTGTTTCACGAAATATTTATCAGTATTATAATTACCATATTAATGAAAGCTCCTCCTTTTTAATATTCTGAACAGGTCTGACCATTATTTTGCAGTGACTGAGCACAAAAGAAGTACGGCTACCAGATTGTATATATAGTGCATAGATGTCAACACATGCCGCATGCGGGAGTTAATACAAAAACATTTGTAGCAATTGATTATACCACCAAAAAAAGAAACCACTGTGTGCACTTTCTTAAATGTATTTTTTCCCAGGTAATAATCCAGAAAAATATAATTGTCATGTTTACATCATACGACATCAGAAATGAATTAATATACAGTTTGATGTGTTTCATTTTTTCTCCACTAGAGAGCATTCTTACAATATTGCGTTCGTTTGGCAATAAATAGTATGATCTGGTTGCAGTGATAAACAAAAGAAGCAGATGAAGCGTACCTATCGTTTCTCATTTGTTTTCAAACATCGCCGTTTACATTAAATAAATAAATATTTTAAAATAACTATAGTTAAATAATGATTTGTGAGTAAACAGCTTAATTTTATTCGTTAAATAGTCCTAACAAATGCCACTCTTGATTTCCAAATTCTCTAGATAAATTCACTCCTCACTTCTTGAGTCGTGAATTTATCGATAATTTGGAAATCACTCGTGGCGTTACTTATGATAATAAAATTAAATAATAATAATAATAATAATAATAATAATAATAATAATAATAATAATAATAATAATAACTAGCTAATACCCGGCGTGCGCTGCTACTCCTAAATAAATGTTAATGTGTTTTTACCACCAGCCTGACGACTGACTTACCAGGTAAAAATTTTATAATTAACATCTTATTACATAACCTCAACGGCGCTTCAATATAAATTAAAAAAGGTAGCATCTTATCTATTTTAACCCTTATTGCAGTAGTTAAAATTATTAATATTTTTAATATTAGGAACACATGTCCGGAAATGTAACGTTTTCCCGCTACACACAAATTACCACAACACACGTTGTTCTCTGACGCCAATTCATCTTTCTGATGTTAGTTCCAGTTAAAATATCAGATATCAGTTCCAGTTAAAAAGCAGAAGATGAAACATTGTTTTCGAAAGGCCTCCATATTAGAATAACTTGAAGAAGTTTAATAATTTAGTTGAGGACGACTGACTTACCAGGTAAAAAATTATATAACCAACATCTTATGTCTTCCTATGCTAAATGTAACTGTTTGATCCCCACTACACGTTCTCAGAGTTCTCAAAGTCTGTAATGAAAATTTAGTTACACCCTGTACACACACACAAGTCAAAACCTTTACAAAAGAACAATCTATCTATATATCTATCTATCTATCTATCTATCTATCTATCTATCTATCTATCTATCTATCTATCTATCTATCTATCTATCTATCTTCGGGTTTTTACAGCTGCTGCCGTCTTCCCGTGCCAAACCTCCAAAGCCTACGGTCTTGGGCATCTTCGATGCTTAGCCCTCTAGCTTGCATTACTGTCTTCATGTTTTCCTTCCATGTTAACCTTGGTCTCCCTCTTTTCTTCTTTCTGTTCGGATGCCATTCATATAGTTGCTTCGGCCATCGCTCATCTTCCATTCTTAAGACATGTCCTAACCACTTTAATTCCTTCTCCTCAATTCTTTCAATTATGCTTTCTTTTGCTTCCATTATGTTTCTAATTTCCTTATTTGTGACATGTTCTAATTTAGACTTTCTGGCACTTCTTCGTAAATAATCCATTTCTAGAGCTATTAGTCTATTCTTGTAGTACTTATTGATTGTCCATACCTCACTTCCATACATTGCAACAAATTCCACCAATGTTTTACCAATATATTTTTTTGTGTCTTTCCAAATATGCTTATCCCACCATATGGAATTTAACGATGATATTATTTTGCTACTCAATTCAATTCTATGTTTTATGTTCTCTTTGCCTATACCTTCAATGTTATCCATAATTATTCCAAAATATTTAGTTTGTTTCACTTGCTTTTTCTATATTCATTCAGAATTTGCTTTTAACTATTCAGATTTAATTTAATTTATTTATTTTATTATAAGATAAAAACTTAAAATATGTACCTTGTGGCAGGTGCCGTCGTCCTCAATTGTGTTATAATATTAAATTTAAAATGCCATCTGGAGGCCTTTCGGAAGTTAAATTCCATCATCAGCAGGTTGAACATCTGCTACTAGTAGTTGTTTACGACGTTGTATACTCGAAGCATCTTTACTAACAACAAGAACTAGTAGCAGATACTCAACCTGCTGATGATGGAAGTTAACTTCCGAGAGGCCTCCAGATAACATTTTAAATTTAATATTTTAACACAGTTGAGGACGAAGGCATCTGCCACGAGGTACATATTTTAAGTTTTTTTTTCTTATGGTTATTCAGCTCAACTGAAATTGATATTAATTTTATTAGTATTGTATTTGTTTTATTGTTTTATATTAATTTGTATAGACTGTTACATCGCATAGAATCCCCGAAAAATGGATTTTACAAAAAAAAATATTTTATTGAATTTACCGCCATGTCCCCTCTCCTTTAGCTTGGCAAAGCCTCAACGATCCATTTCACCAGTTTGCTATCTCTGTCACACGTATCTGTTATCTCATTCTACAGTTCACCTAGCTTTGAAATTGCAGTGCTGCCGCTAGATGGCAACACTGAAGGTTCAGTTTCATTTTTAACTTTAGTGTATTTATTCAAGAGAAAAGAACAATTTAATAACTTTTAAACATATTTATAATGTAAATATAAACATTTTTGTAATATTTCCTGCATAAGATTATCCACAAGTGGTATAAAGTAATTTAATACAGTTGAATGTTTTCAAGTTGACATTGAAGTAATCCATGTTTTGAAAGTGACTTGTAGATGTGGAGAAAATGTCCACGCATACTTACCTGGCGTAGGGGTTACCGTGATCTAGAAGGCGGTTCCCCCAGGGTGAGGCCCTTCCATTGCACTGCGGTTGGGTTGACCCCTGCGATTGCCCCAAATGTGGGTAACTCGGGCGCGTAATTTTTGGTAGTCGGGACTGCGTACGCGCTGTCCCGGAATTATTTCTTCCACATCTTAGTTACATAATGAATCATGTTCAGATATAAGATCAGACTGCGGTGGGTAGGACATGTGGCACGAATGGGGGAGCAAGGAGCTTTTTGTAGGAAAATGCCCAGTTGGTAGACCAAAAATGAGGTAGGAGAATAACATGATTTGAGGGAAGTAGATTATACAGAGAATGGTTGGAAAACATTAGCTTAGGATAGGGATGTATGGAGAGCTTATGTCCGCGCGGCCATGAGCCTACGGGTTCGATGTACCAGTAAGTCAGTTATGGTCCATTTTCGATGTCTACTACATAAGATCGGTAAAAAACATGTAGAAATGTTTAAAAAATATTTTAGTGACAACATAAATTCCTTCGGAATTCGCTAAAAAGAAATGTAGACGTAGAAATCAATGCATTAGACATTCCATTTCATTAACACAGTTTAACCTCTCACCTTACAGGTACTTTTATAGTCCATAGATGAAGAGAATGAAAGTACGGGACGAAGGGGGCATGGGGACTTGCAAGCGATACAATGGCATACTACCTGAGAATAAAGGAACACTCATGACGTATGAAATACCTACTGCTTTCATTCACTTCGTCTGTGGACAATACATGTCAAGCACCACCTGGGATTTACAGTGACAACCTGTCGGGAGAGGGATTTTAAACTATTGATCACATACATACTCTTTTGACCGCACAAAAACATGGAGAACCTCTCCGAATGAGTGATCAGCTCAATGTCAGGGCCACCTCCGAGACAACACAAAATTAAGACAAAACACACCATTCACACACATCCATACTAAACATGGCGAATATGACAATAATTATGATGGCCAGATAATGTTCGGGGAACGTTGGGTCCTAAATTTTCCTGACATTTGTCTTAAAGACAATGGCGGATGTTCATTGGTTCACCGAATCGACTAGAAAAATTAACTTTATTAAAAATGATTTTTTTTTGCAAATGCCCCAGTTTGTCTTTCGACATTCCTGGTGTCTCTCCTGGCATGGCGTACTTGTAACCCACTTCTGAAGTCGGGGCGCCTGGAAGGTGGGGTTACGTTGCCCCGATGATATGATGGGTGATGATGATGATAGTGGTGTGCCAGGAGAATCCCTAATCCTAATCTAAGATGAATATGAATTATGATGATTATGATGGCCATATGATTTCGGGGACCGTTTGGGCCTTAAAGTTTTCCTGACATTTGTCTTACAGGTGAGAAAAAAACCCGATAAAAACCTCACCCAGAAAAACTTCCCAGACCAGAGATCGAACCCGGGCCCGCTGCGTGACAAGGCAGCACGCTACCTCGAGACCACAGCGGTGGACAATCAGGTGATAACACAATGGAAATTAAAAATAGAGTCACACAAACAAAACAAGAATAAATGCTTTGAACTCTGTTTGGTGGAGCAAAGATATTACAAAAAAATAGAAAATTACAAATATATCTTCTTGTATCTTGTAAGCCCATCTTTCCCTTAACAGAGATTTAGGCGCTCTCCCCCTACACTGAAGTATTTGAACCATGCTAATTTAGTTACACTTGTTTTCGTATAGATATAATTTGAGTGATCCGTGGCAGCGTTCCGCCTCATACTGACATCTAGGAAACCAAGGTAGTACTAGGACGGGAAAATTCGGTAAATTTTGCTTAGAGGCCTTTTCATTCAGGCTTAAGGATGTTTTACGAGCCTGAAAATCTTCAGACTCGGGACCCACGGCTTGAAGTCCCTCCCGGAAGACTTGCTCCTTGGATTTTTCCATCCTAAAAATTTTGAACCCGCGACCCTCGGGACCAGAGGCAAGGAGCATAACCACTAGTCCACCGCGGCCGATATGTCGCGACAAACATATCAAACCATAATTCAGTGCATTTTAACATATGGTGCTGAAGTCTGGCAAATTCCTACCAGGGAAATGAAAATAATTTTAAGTACAGAAATGGATGTTTTAAGAAGATCAGCTGGAAAATCTAGAATGGATAGAATATGAAATAAAGAAATAAGGGAAATTATGGGTGTACAAGAGGAGTCGGACATCATAGACATTATAGGAAAGAAAAAAATTACAGTGGTATGGTCATGTCAAAAGAATACCAGAGCAGAGATTGCCTAAAAATGTTATGGAATGGATCCCAATGGAAAGGAGGAAGAGAGGAAGACCGAAGAAAACTTGGATAGAAGACAACCCTTGAAGATGCCAGACGCAGTCTCTGGCGAAACGTCGGGGAACTTGAAGCCTCGAGACCACGGCCTTCAGCCCGGAAATCTTCTTCAAGATTATCATAGTCTCAACTTTGTTTATTTTTTCAGGACACGCTGTATAATGTAAATAATGAATTTTGAATTGATTCATGTATGATGCAACTGTTATTGGTGATAATTAATTCATGCAGACAAGTCTTGCTACCGGACGGTAGACTTGCAAACCGCTGCCGGCTATGCTAATCAACCGGCCGCTTTTACGTGGGCGTGACGTGGTCTCATTACAATCGGAACTATTTATCACATAATGCATTCTCGTTTATTTTCTTTCTCGTTCTTTTATCATAAACACAGGGTGATTCACAATAAGTATTACAGACTTGTAAAGGGGACTTAGTAGATAAAGTTTTGATAAGGAACCCATGTCCGGAAACGTACCATTTTGATGTAAAATAAGTTTGAATATCGAAACACTGAACTCCTCCTGAACTACTGGATCGATTTTGATGAATTTGTATATGCGTGTCTGATTGGGTCCCTCGATGGTTTAGATTCACAATTGAAGTCTCTAAAACCATTAGGTATACGAGTTCACCTGAGGTGAAAATTTAAAAATCGCTCTAGCGGTCACAATTTTCGATGTTTCAGAACGAAACTCAGTATATCGTATTAAAATAAACCGAGGTCGGTATTACCAAAAAAATGAGCGAAATCCAACAATTAGAAGTGGAGGTTTACCTGAAATCCGAAATTTAAAAAAACTGCCTATACGAGAACCGATTTGATGAAACATTTTATATGTATTTTAGTGGTTCCTTGGATGGTTTAAATTCACAATTGGACCCTCTAAGACAATTAGGTGTAGGAGCTCACCTGAAGTGAAAATTTGAAAATCACTCTAGTGGTCACAGTTTTCTATGTTTTGTAACGAAACTCAGTATATATGCTATTAAAATAAGCCGAGATAGGTATTCTCCAAAAAAATGAGCGAAATAAGACAATTAGAAGTGGAGGTTTACCCGAAATTCGAAATTAAAAACTGACTAGCAACGCCATGTTTGGTTCGTCTCAGCGTATACCATATACTTTCATTAACCTTTAATATTTCATTTATTTAGGCGTAGCGACGCACCCGGGTTATTAGCTGCGTATATTTGTGCTCTCAAAACTCGAAAAGTAGTCGGAGAAAATTTGTAAGTAAGGCTTTCAGGTATGACGGGTGTTTATTTGCCATTTATTATGCTTATAAAACCATTAGGTATAGGATTCCACCTGACACAAAAAAAATCGCTCTAGCGGTCGCACTTTTTTATGTTTCACAACGAAACTCATTATATGCTATCAAAATAAGCTGACGTAGATATTATAAAAATATAAGTGAAATCCGATCATTGGAAGTGGGGATTTACCATGAATCCGAAATCAAAAATTTACTCTATCAACCGCCATGTTTGGTTCTTCGCAATGTATAGGGCCTACTTTTGTTCAAGCAGGTTTTCAGGTACGGCGAGTGTATACTCGCTATCTATTATACTCTAAAACCATTAGGTGTATGGATTCACCTGAAACCAAACTTTGAAAATCGCTAAAACATATTTTTATGAATTCACTAAAAGTTTCATGTACACTCGTTTGTGGGATTTAATAATTTTTTTCTTCAAATTAATACTTTTCATTTAACACTTGTTTTTTTTTTTTATTGCAGGTTGGTCGAATACAGGACTTCTTCATTATGCACGTAAGTATCACAGAAAATGTTTGTAAACACTGCACTGTGGATCACGTATTATTCCAGTACTCGATCTTTGTTTTTTAACAAACTGATATATGTTAGCGCTAGTGTCGCCAAACTAATTTTCTATGGAAGGCAGATTCCCTAAACACATGTGAAATACCATTACATGGTGGTTAAATTGGTCGTTTACACGTAAAGAAATTAAATTTAGAAAATGTAAATGGGTTGGTCATGTGTTAAGGGGAGAGAACGATTAACTCACTGGCACTATCGAACCGGTAGGTTCATGGCCGCGCGGACATAAGCTCTCCATACATCTCTATCCTGAGCTAATGCTTTCCAATCATTCCCTGTATAATCTACTTCCCTCAAATCATAGTTAATGTTATTCTCCCACCTCATTCTTGGTCTATCAAGTGGGCGTTTTCCCTCTGGCTTTCCTACAAGAAGCTTTCGTGCAAGTATTTCATTCCCCATACGTGCCACATGTCCTGCCCATCGCAGTCTACGAGACTTGACTGTTATTATACTTGGCGTCCTATAAAGACCATGTAGTTAATTGTTATGAAGCCTTCTCCATTCACCTGTCTGTTCATCTCTCTTTGGTCCAAACATTTTCCTAAGTACTTTATTCTCAAATACTTGTAATCTCCTTTCCTCCCTTAAAGTAAGAGTCCATGTTTCGCACCCATATAATATAACTGGTAGAATAATAGTTTTATATATTTTCAGTTTAACGTTTTTTTAAAGGAGTTGGGACATCAAAAGTCTCTGTAATGCATAATAGCACGCATTTCCAGAATTGAGCCTATGTTTAATTTCTTTGTGCATCTCATTCCTATTGTCCCGCGCCGTAGCCGAGTGGTTAAGGCAGGAAGCCTTGGCGCAGAGCTACAGGACTTGCGCTGGTTCGAGTCTCCATGGGGGAAGAAACTTCCTCATGGTATTTCGGCCAGTATGGGACCAGTGCCCACCCAGCATCATGATGCATTTGGGTAGCTACAATAAGTAGCGGCTCCAGGTTGAGAAAACCAGCTATAACGGCTGGGGGACTCGACATGCTGACCACATGTCACCCCTACACTGGCTGATTATCATCTACCTCTGTGATTGACACATGTGGATGTGAGGCCAGCAGCCGGCTGGTAGGCTAAGGGCCTTGTAGGCCTGTCGCGCCAGGAGTATCTCATTCCTATTTGTAATTATTGTTCCTAGGTATTTGAATTCAGCCACTTCCTCAAAATTTCCCTCATTTGTCATTAGCTGTCCATTTCCATTATATAATGTATTTCTACGTGTGACCATATATTTAGTTTTATTGATATTTACTTCCAGCCCTAATTACATATATAACAACAAAATTAATTTATATTCGTAGAATTGTGTGAAGAAGGTACAAAGTACTGAAACAGCTGTAACGAATTTGTATTAAAATAAATATGAAACTTGTATAAAACTTTAACAGTTTTATTTTATTTAATCACTAAACATAATGGATTTTCATCAAGTGAACACCAAATTAATTTATTAAGTAATGTAAAAGACAAGTATAATCGCATATCTCCATAAGCTTGCTTCTCTGGCCCTAGGTCCCTAGCTCAAATTGTTCAGTGGAGCATCCCTCATGTTCATAAGTAATGCCACGAGTTATTTCCAAATTATCCATAAATTCACGCCTCACGAAGTGAGGAGTGAATTTATCTAGAGAATTTGGAAATCAAGAGTGGCATTTGTTAGGACTATTTAACGAATCAAATTAAGCTGTTTACTCACAAATCATTATTTAACTATAGTTATTTTAAAATATTTATATATTTAATGTAAACGGCGATGTTTGAAAACAAATGAGAAACGATTGGCACGCTTCATTTGTTTCCTTTGTTCTTCACTGCAACCATATCATATTATTTTAATCCCAAAGGATCGCAATATTGTAAGAATGCACCCTAGTGGATAAATTTATAACCAACGTTATAGGTATTAATTAATTTCTGATGTCCTATGATGTAAATATGTCAATTATATTTTTGTGCAACATCATTTCCTGGAAAATAATTCGTTTAAGAAAGTGCAAACAGTGTTTTCTTTTCTTTATGGTATAATCAATTGTTACAAATGTTTTTATATTATCTATCGGATGCGCTTTCTGCTGACATCCATGCACTATATATAGGCCTACAGTCTGGTAGCCGCGTTTCTTGGGGCGTCAGTCACTGTAAAATAATGCTATAACCTATTCAGAATGTTAAAAAGGAGGTGCTTTCTGTATTATGATAAACTTTAGTTGGTAAATTTTAGGCGAAACACGACTGTGATTGGTTGTAAATAAAAAAAATCATTGAAATGTGTTTGGTCATTGACTCCCATTTGGGGTATGAGTTAAATAGCCTTTATAACTTTTGCACGCTGTTACAGAATCACTCTGTATAGAGACTATATAAGTCTGTCAGTGAATCCGGGTTTCCGTGCTGTACCGTTTCAATCTCTGATGAAGTGTATAATTACTATATTTAACATTGTTTCACCACATTCCAGAGAGTTGACCTGTTATTAAATTAAAGCGTAACATGTTATAATATAGCGTAGAAATAGCGTAAGGTGGAGCGTAGAATCACTGCAAAAACTGATTTGGGTTAGCAGACTGCATCTTTCCCACAAAAACACAGGACCAATAAAATCCGCTTCATCGGTATTGTTTACACTCGATAATTGTGCCTAAATGTAGCAATGACTTTTAAAATAATAGGCCTAAATTTCGGTAGGCCGTGGTGATTTAACTAACTCTCTGGCACTATTGAACCCGTAGGTTCATGGCCACTCGGACATAAGCTCTCATACGTCCCTATCCTGAGCTAATGTTTTCCAATCAATCCCTGTATAATCTACTTTCTTCTGATCATAGTTAATGTTGTTCTCCCACCTCATTCTTTGTCTACCAACTGGGCGTTTTCCCTCTGGTTTTCCTACAAGAAGCTTCCATGCACGTCTTTCATTCCCCATACGTGCAACATGTCCTGCCCATCGCAGTCTACGAGACTTAACTGTTCTTATTATATCTGGCTTCCTATAAAGACCGTGCAATTCACTGTTATGCCGTCCTTCTTCTCCATTCACTGTTCCCCCCCCTGTTTTTTTTTCATCCTCTCTGGTGTCCCCAAATTTTCCAATAAACTTTTTATTCTCAAATACTCGTAATCCTCCTTTTCATCCTGTTAAAGTAGAAGTCCCATGTTTCGCACCCCATATAATAATAACTGGTAGAATAATAGTTTCATATATTTTCAGTTTAACGTTTTTTGAAAGGAGTTGGGACATCAAGAGTCTCTGTAATGCATAATAGCACGCATTTCCAGAATTGAGGCTATGTTTAATTTCTTTGTGCATCTCATTCCTATTTGTGATTATTGTTCCTAGGTATTTGAATTCAGCCACTTCCTCAAAACTTCCCTCATTTGTCATTAGCTGTCCATTTCCATTACATAATGAATTTCTACGTGTGACCATATATTTGGTTTTATTGATATTTACTTCCAGTCCCAATTTCTTAGTGTTACTCAATAGTGTGTGCTTGTTGTCCTTTAGTATCTCCTCGCTGTCGGTCAATAATACTACATCATCAGCATAAACTAACAGCTTATTAATACCATTGAGTTGTAAGCCTTCCTCATTCTCTAAAGATTTAATGACATGCTCTAGTAGAGCAGATAGTGCATTGCTTCAACCCATTCTAGATTTCAAAATTATCCGAAAACTGTTTGCCTACACGCACCCTACTCTTCGTGCCTTTTAGACACATTCGTATAAGTCTAACTAACTTTTTTAGATAAATTAAATATATATAATTAAATTATTTGATCATCTGCAAACAACAATATAGGAATAGCCATTTCAGAACATTTTTTTATACCAAGTGACATACAATTGTAAAAAAAAATCCAGACTCAATGGGTTAAAAACAGTAGATAAATTTTTGGACACAGGCTTGGTACACCACAAGACTTCCCTGCGAGAAATTTCAAGATATGCAATGTTTGACAGATTGCTTGTTAAATACCTAAATGTGTATGGGATGGAAATAGACTCTATGTCTGATCAGATCTGTCAGGTGTTTGAACGGTTTGTGCACCAGATGATTATGAATACCGCTTATGTCAACAGTTATGCTATAGCAATATTTTTGTGCATATGAAGGAAACAACGGCTTTTTCACGCTCACTTTGCATCTCAAGTAGCAGCTCTTATCACAGTTCGTGAAAAACTGTTATTTGTCAAATGTCATACTTTCTGCTCCCAATCATATATTCCTAACTAGCGAATACCAGGCCTGCGCTGCTACGCCCAAATAAATGTGTTTTTATATTATATGGGTGCGAAACATGGACTCTTGCATTAAGGGAGGAAAGGAGATTATTGTATTGTATTGTAAGCCCATGTTTTCCCTTTACAGAGATTTAGGCGCTCTCCCCCTACAGGGAAGAATTTGAACCATACTAATTTAGTTACACTTGTTTTCGTATAGATGTCGTTTTGAGTGGTCCGTGGTCAGCGTTCCACCTCATACTGACATCTAGGAAACCAAGGTAGTACTAGGACGGGAAAATTCGGTAAATTTTGCTTAGAGGCCTTTTTACTCGGGCTTAAGGATTTTTTTACGAGCCTGAAAATCGTCAGAGTCGGGACCCACGGCTTGAAGTCCCTCCCGGAGGACTTGCTCCTTGGATTTTTCCGGAAAGGAGATTATGAGTATTTGAAAATAAAGTTCTTCGGAAAGTGTTTGGATCGGCAGCGGTGGACTAGTGGTTATGCTCCTTGCCTCTGGTCCCGAGGGTCGCGGGTTCAAACCCGGCCGGGGTCGATGGATTTTTTTACGATGAAAAAATCCAAGGAGCAAGTCCTCCGGGAGGGACTTTAAGCCGTGGGTCCCGAGTCTGAAGATTTTCAGGCTCGTAAAAGAGCCTTAAGCCTGAATGAAAGCGCTCTAAGCAAAATTTACCGAATTTTCCCGTCCTAGTACTACCTTGGTTTCCTAGATGTCAGTATGAGGCGGAACGCTGACCACGCACCACTCAAATGACATCAATACGAAAACAAGTGTAACTAAATTAGTATGGTTCAAATTCTTCTCTGTAGGGGGAGAGCGCCTAAATATCTATTAAGGGATACATGGGCTTACAAGATGAAGAAGAAAAATGTTTGGACCAAAGAGAGATGAACAGACAGGTGAATGGAGGACAGTACGAAACAGTGAAGTACATGGTATTTATAGGAAGCCAGATATAATAAGAACAGTTAAGTCTCGTAGACTGCGATGGGCAGGTCATGTGACACGTATGGGGAATTAAAGATGTGCATTGAAACTTCTTGTAGGAAAAGCCAGAGGGAAAACGGCCAGTTGGTAGACCAAGAATGACTTTGGGAGAATAACATTAACTATGATTTGAGGGAAGTAGATTATACAGGAATGATTGGAAAACATTGGGAGAGCTTATGTCCGCGCGACCATGAACCTACGGGTTCAATAGTGCCAGTGAGTTAGTTAATTCATTCTCTCCCCTTAACCCTTAAATTGGCAAAACACAAATTTCTTCTGTTAGTTATTTGAATGTTGCGGACCGCAATGAAAACGGAATATTGTGTAACTGTTATTATTAGGTATATTGCATAATTAGGAACACATTTTAAGTGGTTTCTTTTTGTTCTTTTTCTTCTGATTTATTTAAAATATTAAATTAATTAAATCAACTGATGTATCCAAAAGGATACATTACGAATTTAAGGGTTAACACATGACCAACCCATTTCCATTTTCTAAATTTAATTTCTTTACAGCAGTCATCGTGTAAACGATTAATTTAACACAATGTAATGGTATTTCACATGTGTTTAGGGATTCTCCTTTCCATAGAAAAATAGTTTGGCGACACTAGCGCTAACATATATCAGTTTGTTAAAAAAATAAACAAAGATCGAATTCGTCAATGAGTGAAATCAGACCATTTGGAGTGGGTTTTAAACAAAAGCTAACATTTAAAAATCGATATTTTAATGTATGCAGACGATCTGGTAATTATACAGAAGTCAGAGAATGATTTACAAAGAGCCATTTACATGTTGAATCAATTAGGACTCTATTATAATCTCAAAGTCTCAACTTCAAAAACTAAAATTGGCTTTTCAGGAGAAAGTGCCAGTCAGAGCCAAAATAGTGATCAATAATGAAATAATAGAACAGATAGCACACTTTAGCCATCTTGGTTCAGATATAACATATAGCTATGATTGGGATATACATAATAAATTAAACCGATATCAAATGATGTGTGGCACCATAAGAAGAACCCTCCGAAAGACTCGAAGAGAAACTCAGCTCAGGTTTTATAAAATTATGGCTGTTCCTGTTCTTTTATATGGATCTGAATCTTGGGTACTTACAAAAAAAGATATCTCACACATTCAAGCCACTGAAATGAAATTTTTCATCATCATCATCATCATCATCATCATCATCATCATCATCATCATCATAATCAACAAGGATTAAGCCCAATGGCCTGTTCCGATCTCATTATAGGTCGAATTGGTCCTTCCATCTCTTCAATGGTCTTCCCAACGTTCTTCTCCCGTTTGGTTTATAATCATACATTCTTCTTGCTATGCGCTGTTCATTCATTCGTAATACGTGCTGAAGATAAACATTTTGATAGTATGTTATACTTTCACACAGATTCATCTCAAATGAAATTTTTAAGATCCGTAAAAGGATGTACACGCATGGATAGATTACACAATGAATCAATAAGATATTAACTGGAGATATTTTCAATACTTGATAAACTAGAAGAGCACAAATACCAATGGAAAGAACATTTAGACAGAATGGACAATACAAGATTACCCAAAAAATCAACACCTACAAACCACATGGGAAAAGATCTTTGGGACGGCCAAGGAATCGATGAACTTGAGACCGGAACAGGTCACATTGACCTAATCCTGGAAAGGAAGAAGAAGAAGATATACATGCTGCAATTTCGATTTTTTGCAACCAAACTCGGTATATGCCAATAAATTAAAACTATAAAAAGTATAACCCCCACCAAAAAAAAACTGTCTCATTCTGCTCAAGAGCAGGTCTTTCACTGCAAACTCAGCATTCTCCACTCTTTCCTTAACTCAGCTTTCCTTTTTGTATCTGCATACAAACCATTTATTTTAATATTGTCTATCATCTGATGTATTTTTTTGCCTCTAACTTTCTTTCCATTGACCATTCCTTCTAGGGCATCCTTCAGCAGGCAGTTTCTTCTCAGCCAGTGGCCAATCCAATTTATTTTCCTCTTCTTTATGAGTTCCAGCATTGTTCTTCCTTCACCCACTCTGTCTAGCACATCTTTATTTCTTACTCTGTCTGTCCATTTTATACGTTCCATTCTTCTCCATATCCTTATGTCAAAAGCTTCCAGTCGCTTTTTCTCATTCCGTCGTAATGGCGGTTTAGCAAAAGCCGAAATTAAAAATTCGCTCTGCGGCAGCCATGTTTGTCTTTTTTTCACAGCGTAAGCGGATATGTGATTAAGATTAACAAAAGAAAGATATATTCCGTAAACTATAAAAATGGAAGTTGGTGTTAGTTTCCGCAGTTCCTGCGTGACGTGGCTCACGGAAGTGGAGTTTTGCAAATCATGAAAGAGTTTCACAGCTGTAGGACATCAAGACGACACAAAATAACGGCTTCAACACGCCAACAGATAACTGGACTGTAACAAAAGACGATCACGAACGATCTGAAATCAGATCGATATCAAATCGACTCCTGCTTTCTACAACAACTCTCTGCTCAACTGATTTTCTCCAATGTACTTATTCATTTGAATGAAATATAATATTTATCGTAAGTGATTTCCAATTTATCTAAAGAATTTTGGAATGAAGAATGGCATTTGTTAGGACCATTTAACGAATAAAAATTAAGCTGTTTACTCACAAATCATTATTTAAATATAGTTATTTTAAAATATTTATATATTTAATGTAAACGGCAATGTTTGAAAACAAATGAGTAGTTATGTTTGAAAACAAATGAGAAACGAATGTTACGCTTGTCAATCACTGCAACCAGATCATATTATTTATTGTTAAAGAATCACAATGTTGTAAGAATGCACCCTAGTGGAGAAATTTATAACTAACATTATATATATTAATAAATTTCTGATGTCCTATGATGTAAATATGTCAATTATAGTTTTCTGCAACGTTATTTCCTGGGAAATAATTCGTTTAAGAAAGTGCAAACAGTGGTTTCTTCTTTTTGTGGTATAATCAATTGCTACAAATGTTTTTATATTATCTCCCGCAGCTGACATTCATGCACTATATATACAATCTGGTAACCGTATTTCTTAGAGGTTTCTTCTTGTAAAATAATGCTATGACCTATTCAGAATGTTAAAAAGGAGGCGCTTTCTGTATTATGATAAACTTTAGTTGGTAAATTCTAGACGAAACACGACTGTGATTGATTTGTAATTCAAAAATCATTTAAATGTGATTGGTCGTTGAATCCCATTTGGGGCATGAGTTAAATAGTAATTTATAATGCAAATAATGAAAGTTTTGATATTGAAAATGAGAAAATAAAGACAGTTAAATTCAAATATTTGGGATCCATATTAGAATCAGAAGAAACAAACAAGTCTGAGATAAACAAAAGAGTAAGTCAAGGAAGGAAAACAATTGAAATGTAAAATTCAGTGCTGTGCAGTAGAAATATTCTGAACAAAACTAAACAACTTATTTATCTACTGCTATAAAAATCAGCGAAGCTTTAGTTGGTAGTTGCTAGGCAACAAAATCTATACTTTATATTCTAACAAAACACGCTATCAGTACATAAAATACATATTCAACAAAACGTAAAATACAGTTAAAGATTATATATATATATATATATATATATATATATATATATATATATATATATATCATATGAAAAGAAAAAAGAATGCTTGAGTCGGGATTTAAACTCGAGTCTCTAAAGTCTGTATTTGCCTTCATTGCCAAATGTCAAAAATATATTTATAATATATATATATATATATATATATATATATATATAACCCCACTACAGGCCTCAGGAGGCCCTTGGGGTAGTGGGAGGTTAGGGCTCCCACTTTTTCTGGACAATCAACCATAGGAATTACTATTTCGAACAAAAAAACTTTAAGCAACTTACATTTTGCAGATGATCAATTGTTAATTGCACAAGATTATGAAGATTTAGAATATGACTAGAAAATTAATAGAAGAATATGAAAAATGGGAATTAAATTTGAACATTAAAAACAAAATATTTATCAATTGGTGGACCAGAACAAAATTTAATTTTGGAGACTGGAGAAACAATAAAATCTTGTAGTGAGATCACATATTTAGGAATTAAAATAAATAAAAATGGGAGTTATGAAGAGGAAATAAGAAATAGAAATAATAAAGGAAAATTTGCAATTGCTTGCCTCAATGGAATATTGTGGCATAAAAATATAAGTAATAAAAACAAAATGAATATATATCATACAATTGTTAAAAGCATCATTACTTATGGAGCAGAACTTTGGCCATTAACAACAAAAACAAATAAGTATCCTTTGGCAACGGAAATGGATTTTATACGAAGGGCAGCAAGAATTTCAAGAGAAAAAAAAATAGGAACTCAGTTATAAGGGAGAAAATGAAGATTGAAGACACTATTTTAGATTATATTAAAACTCAGTAATTAAGATGGTACGGACATGTCCAGCGAATGGAAGAGGATCGGCTATCAAAATCTGTTTTGGAATGGAAACCTGAGGGAAGACGAGGCAGAGGAAGACCTAAAACCTCCTGGAGTCAGGGAATATGTTTATACATGAAGGAGAAACATCTACAACCAGGAGATTGGATGGACCGACAAAATTGGCTATTAGGAATCGGACGATGTCAAAGACATTAATCAACCGATGATCTATCTACCTATCTATCTATATTTAAAACAAAAATGTTTGTCGATTTATCGTTTGTTTTTTTCCAAAGCCCACATTACTTTTTCTCTAAACATATCGTTTCGCAATAAAAAAGTTTGACTGAATGTACTAAATATAGCCTACAACATATACTAAAATACTTCCAACGTAGATAAATACTGTAGACAACACGCACACACTATTGAGTAACACTAAGAAATTAGGACTGGAAGTAAACATCAATAAAACTAAATATATGGTCACACATAGAAATACATTATATAATGGAAATGGACAGCTAATGACAAATGAGGGAAATTTTGAGCTATGGGTGAATTCAAATACCTAGGAACAATAATCACAAATAGGAATGAGATGCACAAAGAAATTAAACATAGGCTCAATTCTGGAAATGCGTGCTATTATGCATTGCAGAGACTATTGATGTCCCAACTCCTTTCAAAAAACGTTAAACTGAAAATATATAAAACTATTATTCTACCAGTTATATTATATGGGTGCGAAACATGGACTCTTACTTTAACGGAGGAAAGGAGATTATAGGTATTTGAGAATAAAGTTCTTAGGAAAATGTTTGGACCAAAGAGAGATGAACAGACAGGTGAATGGAGAAGACTACATAACAATTAACTACATGGTCTTTATAGGAAGCCAGATATAATAAGAACAGTTAAGTCTCGTAGACTGCGATGGGCAGGACATGTTGCGCGTATGGGGAATGAAAGACGTGCATGGAAGTTTCTTGTAGGAAAGCCAGAGGGAAAACGCCCAGTTGGTAGACCAAAAATGAGGTGGGAGAATAACATTAACTATGATTTGGGAGAAGTAGATTATACAGGGAATGATTGGAAATCATTAGCTCAGGATAGGGATGTATGGAGAGCTTATGTCCGTGCGGCCATAAACCTACGGTTCGATAGTGCCAGTGAGTAAGTAAGACAACACGTTACAAAATTACGTAGATTTAGTAACTCACTGCTTCCTGCGTTCTTTTGTTGAGCATCTCGTTACTTAACGTCTCAACATATATTTAGTTTTAATTAAATTTACTTCCAGTCCCAATTTCTTATTGTTACTCAATTAGTGTGTACGTGTTGTGCTTTAGTATCTCCTCGCTATCGCTCAATACTACTTCATCAGCATAAACTAACAGCTTATTAATACCTTGTTCATCAGTTGTTCATTCTCTAAAGATGGATGACTTTTTTTTTTTTAATATTAGGAATATTTAAATAAGGACTGCCAGTATGACTGACTAATGTGTGTGTATTAATGCGCGCACTTGACTGCCAGGAGACTATAGACGATAAGATTAACAACATGCGGGCGATGAACATAACTTTCAAATCACACAATAATAGTCTCGCCCGCATCACACATTCATATCTGTTCCCACATGATGTGGTTTCCCGCGTCACTCAACTGATATGTATATCCGGTGAATAAGACAAAGTACTTTCTTTTCTTCTACCTGTTTACCTGCTGTTATTATCGTGAAACGATTTAAAAAATGCATTAATCTTCATTGGTTGGGCTTACTAGACACGGAAAATGGCAATGTTAATTATATATATATATATATATCCACCGCTGTGGTCTCGAGGCAGCGGGCCCGGGTCCCATCCCGGTCGGGGCAGTTTTCCTGGATGAGGTTTTTATCGGGGTTTTTCCTCACCTGTAAGACAAATGTCAGGAGAACTTGAAAGGCCCAAACGGTCCCCGAAATCATATAGCCATCGTCATCCTTATCATTATCATCATCATCATCATCCTTCACCGGTGTGGAAAGCAACGGGAAGCTACCACACCTACAATTCTCTAGTAAAGCTGCAAAGCATAGCATGAAAATGCTATGATTGCAGTGAAAGATCTGCCTCCGGGCAGAATTACTATGGATGGATATATATATATATATATATATATATATATATATATATATATATATATATTGTAGATTTTCGCGGATATAAGTATGATTAAGAAAGGTTTCTTGGGTTTTCCGCGTCAAGGATTGAAGACTGTCTCCTGATTCAGACGTTTCGACATGATCCCGCATGACATTATCAAGGAATGATAGGTTCGAGTTATTGATATAGGTTCTATATACCAATAGCAATACATATCTGATACGCTATCATTCCTTGATATTGGCATTTGGGATCATGTCGAAACCAGTGGCATGAGGCCAACCTTGAATCCTTGACGCGGAAAACCCAAGAAACCTTTCTTATGGTGTCTCTTGGATTCGATCGGGGAAAGATATACACAATTTATCCAAAAATGTTAATGAGTTGAACTTAGGTAGTAATTCCTATGGAATTCTACAGAAATAAGTCGATAAAGGAGCTGGTCTTTAGAAAGGTTTTACTGTGTTCTAAATGTTTGAATGTTTTAACATAGAGAACCAGAAACCTGATTGTAAAGTAGTTTGTTTTAGTGCGCGCATTAATACACGTGTTTCACATATTCTCCGCTCCATTGAACACTCTGCGAAGAAAACATCGCAAATGCTGCGGTTTAACTAAATCATAACACATTTTCAGCTCTCTTTCCTCTTGCAAAGCGTCTCATTCCTAGAGACCGGATATACTCGTAATTCAATACTGTTTACCAGCACTTATATCTGTTTACATTGGCAGTGCGTCCACCGCTGTGGTCTCGAGGTAGCGTGCTGCCTTGTCACGCAGCGGTCCCGGGTTCGATCCCGGTCGCGGCAGTTTTTCTGGGTGAGGTTTTTATCGGGGTTTTTCCTCACCTGTAAGACAAATGTCAGGAAAACTTTAAGGCCCAAACAGTCCCCGAAATCATATGGCCATCATCATCACCATCATCCTTCACCGGTGTGGAAAGCAACGGGAAGCTACCACACCTACAATTCCCTAGTAAAGCTGTAAGCAGAGCTGGAAAATGCTATGATTGCAGTGAAGGACCTGCCTTCGGGCAGAATTACTATGGATGGATTCGCAGTGCCTATTATTACTTATGAATCCGAAACATGGACAGTGACAACACAACAATCTGCCAGGATACAAGCTGCTGAAATGAGATTCCTCAGACCAATAGCAGGATATCAAAGAACAGACAAAAAACATAACACAGAAATAAGACAACAACTAAAAGTAGAGGAATTAAACACAACAATAGTGAAATACAGAACAAACTGGAAAGAACACTTGGCAAGGATGACTGAGAACAGAATACCAAAAGCAGCGTACAGCTATTCACCACGAGGAAGAAGAAGTCTGGGAAGATCAAAGGAAAGATGAAAACACCAGCAATTTGGAGCCGGAACAGGCTAGTAAATGAGCCTAAACCGTGACGATGAAGAATTATATATATATTTCATCATATACTATCAATATCACATATTTTTCTTTCTGAGACAAAAAAAAAGTTTCTTTTTTTGTTGCTCTGTGTTATCAAAATTAATATAAAATTATGGAATATTCACCTGAAAGGTCCGTCTCCTCAACTTAATTAATCATTTAACTGTAGCGCTTTCGGGACTTGTCCCATCATCGGCAGGATTCAAAACTGGTGTTTCACTGAAGGTAGAGGGGGTTGCATGTATTGGGTTCGTTTTCGTTTATCAGGCTGTCGTTGTTGTGAGCTGCTTTCATGATTTCCATCTCTTCGAGTACGTTTATCTTCGCTGGATTATTTTCTCTGTGCATTACTGTTAGGGTGTTTTCAATATTTAACATGCGATGTCCTTCATGGATAACGTGTTTTGCATAGCTTGATTTCCCTTCTGCGTGAATGAAGTCTCGAAAATGTTCTTTGAATCTGATGTTATCAGTTCTGACTTCATACTTACTTACTTACTCACTGGCACTATCGAACCCGTAGGTTCATGGCCGCGCGGACATAAGCTCTCCATACATCCCTATCCTGAGCTAATGCTTTCCAATCATTCCCTGTATAATCTACTTCCCTCAAATCATAGTTAATGTTGTTCTCCCACCTCATTCTTGGTCTACCAACTGGGCGTTTTCCTTCTGGCTTTCCTACAAGAAGTTTCCATGCACGTCTTTCATTCCCCATACGCGCAACATGTCCTGCCCATCGCAGTCTACGAGACTTAACTGTTCTTATTATATCTGGCTTCCTATAAAGACCATGTAGTTCATTGTTATGAAGTCTTCTCCATTCACCTGTCTGTTCATCTCTCTTTGGTCCAAAAATTTTCCTAAGAACTTTATTCTCAAATGCTCGTAATCTCCTTTCCTCCCTTAAAGTAAGAGTCCATGTTTCGCACCCATATAATATAACTGGTAGAATAATAGTTTTATATATTTTCAGCTTAACGTTTTTTGAAAGGAGTTGGGACATCAAAAGTCTCTGCAATGCATAATTCTGACTTCATGCAAACAGTATTATGACGTAGAAAAGAATTAATCTCTCTGCTGGATTTCATGGCCTTCTCTATTTATTGTTGTAGCTAACTTTATTTCTGTGTCATTTTTTTACATGTGATTTTTGTATTAACATGTAGAAATCACAGTTTCTATTCTCAACAAGTCGGTTATGAACACGTGTTGCTGAAGTACTGTCTTCTCTTGAACATGTTCACGAACATTTATGTCATGTTTTCAACTCAAGTTTGCTTGTTAATCAATAAAACTGGAACACTAATGCGTTATTCCCATTTTAGAGAAAGTAGCGGAGAGAAACAAATAAATAGCAAGGAATTATATCCTTTTGCATCCCAAACAAATATTTATAAAATATATTCCTTTGTGGTTAATGGGTTTCTGAACTAATTAAGTAAAACACTGACACTATTGAACCCTTAGGTTCATGGCCTCGGGGACATAAACTATCCACACATCCCCATACAGAGCTAATGTTTTCTAATAATTCCCTGTATAATCTACTTCCCTCAAATCATAGTGTATTCTCCCACCTCAGTCTTGGTGTACGAACTGGGCATTTTCCCTCAGTTTTCTTACAAGAAAGTCCCGCGCCGTAGCCGAGTGGTTAAGGCAAGAAGCCTTGGCGCAGAGCTATGGGCCTTGCGCTAGTTCGAGTCCCCATGGGGGAAGAAATTTTCTCATCGAATTTCGGTCAGTATGGGACCGGTGCCCATCCAGCATCATGAGGCATTTGGGTAGCTACAATAAGTAGCGGTTCCAGGTTGACAAAACCAGCTATAACGGCTGGGGGACCCGATATGCTGACTACATGTCACCCTTACACTGGCTAGATGTTCGGGTAGTGCCAGTACAATGGCATATGGCACAAATCGGGAATATGAATTTTGTTTTACAACCAATCACAGTCGAGTTTCACTTTGATAATTATCGAATTCTCTTTATCAAAATAAAGAAAGCTCCTCTTTTTAATATCATGAACAGATCAGAGCTTTATTTTGCAGTGACTGACTCTCCAACAAATACGTTGAATATAGCAAATAAGGAACGGAATCTTTCGAACAACATATTTAATAATTGTGTGTTCAATAATTGTGTTTTTAAATAATAATTTTACTAAATTGTTTAAAAAAATAATTATACACTATAATGTTGGTTATAATATACAGTTTGATGTGTTTCATTTTTTCTCCACTAGGGTGCATTCTTACAATATTCTGATCCTATTTGTCAATAAATAATATGATCAAGTTGCAGTGAATGACCAAATGAAACATAACCAAACATTTCTCATTTGTTTTCAAACATCGCCGCCTACATAAAATATATAACTATTTTAAAATAACTATATTTAAATAATGATTTGTTAGTAAACAGCTTCATTTTATTTGTTAAATTGTCCTAACAAATGCCACTCTTGATTTCCAAATCTTCCAGATAAATACACTCCTCACTTAATGAGACGTGAATTTATGGATGATTTGGAAATCACTCGTGGCATTACTTGTGAATATCTAACTCATGCCCCAAATGGGAGTCAATGACCAATCACGTTACAATGATTTTTGATTTACAACCAATCACAGTCGTGTTTCGCCTAGAATTTACCAACTAAAGTTTATCATAATAAAGAAAGCACCTCCTTTTAACATTCTGAATAGGTCATAGCATTATTTTGCAGTGACTGACTCTGTAAGAAATACGGCTACCAGATTGTATATATAGTCCATGAACGTCAACACATAGCGCATGCGGGAGTTAATATAAAAAGAAACCACTGTTTGCACTTTCTTAAATGTATTTTTTTCCAGAAAAATATAATTGTCATTTTACATAATAGGGCATCAGAAATTAATTAATATACAGTTTGATGTGTTTCATTTTTTCTCCACTAGAGAGCATTCTTACAATATTGCGTTCCTTTGGCAATAAATAATATGATCCGGTTTCAGTGATGAACAAAACAAACAAATGAAGCGTACCAATCGTTTCTCATTTGTTTTCAAACATCGCCGTTTACATTAAATATATAAATATTTTAAAATAACTATAGTTAAATAATGATTTGTGAGTAAACAGCTTAATTTTATTCGTTAAATAGTCCTAACAAATGCCGCTCTTGATTTCCAAATTCTCTAGATAAATTCATGACTCACTTCATGACACGTGAATTATTGGATGATTTGGAAATCACTCGTGGCATTACTTATGACAAATATCTTAAACATGTCTATGGTTTCATAACAATTTTTGTGTGAATTTTCAGTCATTTTTATACGTG
Source organism: Diploptera punctata (assembly GCA_030220185.1). Lineage (NCBI taxonomy): Eukaryota > Metazoa > Arthropoda > Insecta > Blattodea > Blaberidae > Diploptera > Diploptera punctata. The sequence continues at coordinate 13,219 of JASPKZ010001238.1, read as the reverse complement.
TTATGGAAACAATTAAAAAATTGGAAAACCGGTGTCGTGGTTTAGATTTCGGTTCAGAAATCCACTCATTGAGTCGGTATGTTGACCGCATGTCATGACATCTATGGACAAAAAAACGTAATTAAAATTCACTTGGTCTAATAACTGCTAACAAAGGAGAGTCCATGCTTCAATATTCGGCTGTTACGTCATTAGATATAGAAAACACACAAGAAGCCTATCATAAGTTTAACATGATGGGTGTTAGAGCATTAAACATAGGCTCAATTCTGGAAATGCGTGCTATTATGCATTGCAGAGACTCTTGATGTCCCAACTCCTTTCAAAAAACGTTAAACTGAAAATATATAAAACTATTATTCTACCAGTTATATTATATGGATGCGAAACATGGACTCTTACTTTAAGGGAGGAAAGGATTTTACAAGTATTTGAGAATAAAGTACTTAGGAACATTTTTGGACCAAAGAGAGATGAAGAGACTGGTGAATGGAGAAGACTACATAACAATGAACCACATGGTCTTTATAGGAAGCCAGATATAATAAGAACAGTTAAGTCTCGTAGACTGCGATGGGCAGGACATGTGACACGAATGGGGAATGAAAGAGGTGCATGGAAGCTTCTTGTAGGAAAGCCCTAGGGAAAACGCCCAGTTGGTAGACCAAGAATGAGGTGGGAGAACAACATTAACTATGATTTGAGGGAAGTAGATTATACAGGGAATGATTGGAAAACATTAGCTCAGGAACGGATGTATGGAGAGCTTATGTCCGCGCGGCCATGCACCTACGGGTTCGATAGAGCGAGTTAGTTAGATGTTAAAGCGACTATAATATGAAAGCAAGTTGATTTGGAAATATGACATAGGAAGGTCGTGTGCATGCAAGCAGGAGAGGGGAGTCAGTGACCAGTTCTGTGGCATTTCTGCCCCGGGGGATGCAGTTCCTACTCGCACGAGCCTCTCCACGATTACTTCCAGACACACCGTCTGTTATCCAAATTAATAAACTATACTTCAGACGTTTCTGTAAACGAATGCTATTATGCATTACTTACTGGCAGATCAAAACCATAGGTTCATGGCCATTCATCCATCATCATCGTCATCGTTCACGTATTAGGTCTTTGTCTGTTCCGATCTCGCATCTGTTCACCCCAGCGCTTTCTTGGTCTTCCCACCGATCTTCGTCCTCCAGGATTATAGCCTACATCAATGTCATCTTTGGTATCCTATCCTCTGTCATTCTTTGCAGATGTTCTATCCAATTGTTCCTGTGTTCTTCTATTTGTTGAAGAAGTGGTTGTACTTTTACTTCCTCTCTAATATTCTTGTCCGTTCAACCATTTTTCGAAAATTGTGTGCATTTATCCGGATTTTCAAGCTACTAAGAAAGATTTTCAACAGTCTAAGCTATCCATACATCCCTATCCTGAGCAAATGTTTTCCAATCATCTCCTAATCATCATGTCAGGGACTGTCAATCGCTATCATTATTTAAATACAAATTAACTGATATCTGAAGTTCGACAGAATGAAAACATTAACTACATAACAACTATATAGAGCATTCCATTAATAATCATCTAGGAAGCTACTTACTTTATTTTATATCATTTTAATTTTATTATATTCTATGTTTTTGTTAGTATTAGCTAGTATTAGATCACATCATCATTGTATTTTGTTTAGTCTGTATTTTAATAATATCTTAAAATTGTAATATGTACGTAATTTTTGTATAATTCTACTATTCGCTGGTTGAGTGGAAGAGAAGGCCTTATGGCCTTAACTCTGCCAGCTAAAATAAAGCATTATTATTATTATTATTATTATTATTATTATTATTATTATCATTATTATTATTATTATTATTATTATCATTATTATTATCATTATTATTATTATTATTATTATTATTATTATTATTATTATTATTATTATTATTATTATTATACGATCTACTTTCCTTAAATCGTGATTAATGCTATTCTCCTGCCTAATTTTTGGTCTGCTTACTCGGCGTTTTCCCCCTGGTTTTCCTAGAGGAAGTTTCCATGTTCCCCTTTCATTCTTCATACGTGCCACATGTCCAGCCCATCGAAGCCTACGAAACTTAACTCTTGTTATTTTATCACATATTCCCATAAATGTAGTGTAGGTCACTGTTATGTAGTCTTCTCCATTCACCTGTCTGTTCATCTCTCTTTGGTCCAAAATTTTTCCTAAGAACTTTATTCTCAAATACTCGTAATCTCCTTTCCTCCCTTAAAGTAAGAGTCCATGTTTCGCACCCATATAATATAACTGGTAGAATAATAGTTTTATATATTCTCAGTTTCTACGTTTTTAAGAGAAGTTGGAACGACAGGAGTCTCTGCAATGCATAATAGCACGCATTTCCAGAATTGAGCCTATGTTTAATTTCTTTGTGCACCTCGTTTCTGTTTGTAATTATTGTTCCTAGGTAAAAGGCCAACACGCACACACTATTGAGTAACACTAAGAAATTGGAACTGGAAATAAATACCAATAAAACTAAATATATGGTCACACATTATATAATGGAAATGGACAGCTAATGACAAATGAGGGAAATTTTGAGGAAGTGGCTGAATTCAAATACCTAGGAACAATAATCACAAATAGGAATGAGATGCACAAAGAAATTAAACATAGGCTCAATTCTGGAAATGCGTGCTATTATGCATTGCAGAGACTCTTGATGCCCCAACTCCTTTCAAAAAACGTTAAACTGAAAATATATAAAACTGTTATTCTACCAGTTATATTATATGGGTGCTAAACACGGACTCTTATTTTAAGGGAGGAAAGGAGATTACGGGTATTTGAGAATAAAGTACTTAGGAAAATTTTTGGACCAAAGAGAGATGAACAGACAGGTGAATGGAGAAGACTACATAACAATGAACTACTTGGTCTTTATAGGATGCTAGATACAATAAGAACAGTTAAGTCTCGTAGACTGCGATGGGCAGGACATGTGGCACATATGGGGAATGAAAGAGGTGCATGGAAGCTTCTTGCAGGAAAACCTGAGGGAAAGCGCCCAGTTGGTAGACCAAAAATGAGGTGGGAGAATAACATTAACTATGATTTGAGGGAAGTAGATTATACAGGGAATGATTGGAAAGCATTAGCTCAGGATAGGGATGTATGGAGAGCTTATGTCCGCGCGGCCATGAACCTACGGGTTCGATAGTGCCAGTGTGTGTGAGAGAGAGAGAGAGGGAGAGAGCGGTATTTGACTTATGGAACGCAAGTTACAAAATTCTCTCTTTTATACGGAAGTGAGATATGGACATTAAGAAAAAGAGATAGGAGCAGAATCAAAGCAACGGAAATTAATTTTCTCAAAAGGACAGCAGGATATACTCCTTTAAATCGAAAAATAGATAATAATGAAGACATTATAGAACAATTAGAAGTAGAATCAGTAGAAGAAAAACTCAACAGATATAAATTAAACTGGCTACACCGTGTAAAAGGAATGAATAATTCAACAATCCCAAAAAATGATGATGCAATATAAGCCCAAAGGACATCGTCGACCAGGAAGACCTCTTAAAAGACTGCTAGATGGGGCCGAAACAGGTCCACAAAGGCCTAATTCGTGACGGATGATGATAATGGCGGTCAAGTTAAGGGGACCCGGAAGGCCAGATGTGATGAAAAAATGCATTTTCATTTTTTATCAATTAAAATACTAGAAAGATTCCTCTTTAATGTGGTATAATTATCTTGTTTCTAAGTGTGTTTATTATTTGTTTTAAATATCCCCCGTCCCTTTAACCCTTAAATTGTTAATACAATATTTTCTCGTGCCAATTATTTAAATGTTCCGGACCGCAAGGAAAATAAATTCATGTTAAACTGTATTATTATTATTTATTATTGCGCAATTTGACATAAATGTAAGTAATTTTTACTCGTTTGTTTTTCTGTTGATCTAAAAACCATATTAAATAAATTAAACCAATGTATCCAATAGGATACATTTTTAATTTAAGGGTTAAAATGTGGGCGTGAGCCGTCAACTCTCTCCCATAGTTAGCATTCATTTTTTCAATACATAAACAACATTTTCTTCTAAATTATTAAAGCTAGAGACCAGGGCTTCAATATAGCGCTCATATACAATTGTTACCATATTGATGTTGTGATAGCTCAGTAATTAAAGAATTTAGGTTGCAAAAGTCCCGCGCCGTAGCCGAGCGGTTAAGGTAGGAAGCCTTGGCGTAGAGCTACGGGACTTGCGCTGGTTCGAGTCTCCATGGGGGAACAAATTTTCTCATGGCATTTCGGCCAGTATGGGACCGGTGCCCACCCAGCATCGTGAGGCAATTGGGTACCTACAATAAGTAGCGGCTCCAGGTTGAGGAACCAGCTATAACGGCTGGGGGGCTCGACATGCTAACCACATATCACCCCTACACTGGCTGTTGATCATCTACCTCTGTGATTGACACATGTGGATGTGAAGGGCCAGCAGCCGGCTGGTAAAAGGACAACCGCTGAAAAGTGGATCACCCTCAATCGGCAGGTTGCAAAATACAGTGTAAAAAACTGAAAGAAAATATTTGTAAAGAAATAAAAATTTATTTTTGATATAAATACATATCTATATAAATCGTTATGGTAGAAGACTCTAAATATATGAACGTTTCCACTGTAAACATTTCAACTTGATAGGATTAATAGTTCAGGAGAAAATGTTTCTTACATTTAACATTATGAGTATAGGATGTTCCGGGTCCCCTTAAAAGCAATGACCAGTTTTCAGTCTGTGGAGCAATTTGTTTGAACTGCAGATTCTTGCTAGTTTCGAAGTTATAGCAATTTACTTTATTATAGGTACAAGTGGAACACCCGGTATATCCTTGATATTTGTAATCCGTTAAACATTAAGCAATATGCTATGTACATTTATAATCCACTCGGATCTCTTGTAAGCACAGCTTTTTGTCAAAACATCACCTCACTGTCATTAAACCGGTTTGTAACAACTTATTAAAGAAAAGTGTCTTTCTGGCGGCTAACTAACTCATTGGCATTATCGAACCCATGGGTTCATGACCGTAGCGTAGTGGTTAAGGCACCGCGTTACAAGCCGGAAGGTCGGGGTTCAAGTCCCGGTAGGGTTAGGATTTTTAAACTGACCCAAACTTTCTGGCGGCACCATTGCCCTGGGATCGACTGAGCCTCTACCGGAAATGAGTACCAGACGCTTGTTCTGGGGGTAAAGGCTGACAACCCGGCTGACATCAGTGCCGATTGTCCAGAAAAAGTGGGAGCCTTAACCTCCCAATATCCCAAGGGCCTCTCGAGGCCTGTCGTGGGATCACTTTACTTTTTACTATAGAACCCATGGGTTCATGGCCGCGTGGACATAAGCTCTCCATAAATATCTACCCTAATCTAATGTTTTTTCAGCCATTCCCTGTATAATCTACTTCCCTCAAATTATTGTTGATGTTTTTTTACTACCTCGTTTTTGATCTACAAACTGGGTTTCTTTTTTCTTTTCATTTGGTTTTCCGACAAGTAGGTTTCCATACCCTTCTGTCATTTCCCATTTGTGCCACATGTCCTGTGCATCGCCGTCTATGAGACCTAACTGGTTTTTCTCACTCGAAATACTTAATAATATTTTTCTAGTCTACCGCTGTGGTATTGGAGTAGTGTTGTTGCCTCGAACGCATTTGGTCCGGGTTCGATTCTCAGTTCGGATAAGTTTGCAGCTCATTCGAGTTCGATCCCCGGTTGGGAGAATTTCCTAGAATTACTTTTTTCCGTTTTTTTATTTTATTTTATTTTATTTATGTTTTCCTCACCTGTAAGACAAATGTCGGGGTCTGCGCTGTAGCAGAGCTCCTTAAGCGAAGATGCCTTAGTTTAGAGCCTTGGTTCGAGTACCTATGAGGGAAGAAATTATCTGATGAAATTTCGGCCAGTATGGGACCGGTACCCACCCAGCATCGTGAGGCATTTGTGCATCTACAATGTATGTATGTGTACATGCCATACGTTTGGCTTTGAAATACGGGTGCTCCCTATCGGGAGATTCTTAACCAAGTCAATTTATTTACCTGCACATATTAAAGAGTGACATGTGGTTAGCATATCGCTTCAATTAGACATCTAGTGGACAACTAAGGTATTAGTTGGGTGGATGAAGGTCGGTTAAATATTGCACAAAGGTATTTTCATTCAGGCTTGTGGTTCTTTTACGAGTCTGGCAATTTTCATACTCGAGACTCAAGGCTTAAATTCTCTCCCGGAGGACATGTCCCTTGAAATGCTTCATTCTAAAAATAGTGTCTGCCCTACCGCTGTCACCGTGAAGAGATATGTGTATGAGTGAGAAAGAAGATGGTGAGTACTCTCTTTCTCTTTCTAAAATATTCTAGACAAGTTAGCCCTCATGGACTATAGTATTAGATGGGCAAGTTAGTGGTAGTTTGGTGAAGTTAGGGTGAGTTACTACACCCACCAGGTTAGTTTAGCGTTCGCTTGTTTGTTAGCGTGTTTTCTTTTTTTTTTGTTGATAAGTTGGCTGAACTGTGTGGAAAATGACTAATACTTATTTTACATTTTAAATATGGTGATTTTAGGTTACTTTGAGGTCAACTTCTCGCTTCATTTTAACGAATTTCTCACATTTTTGGTATAAAATCAACATATATACCGTGTGGCCCAAAAGTCGGTTGACAAATAGAAGTTTTCTCAATAACAAGAATGCCCTGTTTTAGGTATATTTTTTGATTATGGAAACAATGTTAACTATTCAACAATGAAAACAGACAATAATTATAACAATAAATAACACAGCTCTATAAAAAAAATTGTTGCCCTCGATATCTCAGCAAATTTAGCATTTCGCCTGTAATATAGTTTCATATTTAATTTTAAATTTGAGTTTTATGGCTTTAATACTCACACAAAACACATAAATGAAAACCTTCTAATAATTAAATGAAGAAAGAAAATAATATCTTCTAAAATGAAAACTTTAACAAAATTAATATCGGGTGTATGAACCCTCAGCATCTATTACCGCCCTCAATCTGCGGGGCATTGATGCAATCAAATTTCTACAGTCACTTGGATTTTCGGCTAGAGCATCCCAGACGTCCTGAATTTGTGCCCATAAGCCGTCTTTCGTGCATCTGCAGGACAATTAGAGATCATTATAAACAAACTTGTTAGAGGCTGTTGCTTTTGCGCAGAACGTGTGCGCATCAGTCTATTAAAATCAATACATTGACATCACCTAGAACAAACCCTGAATGTGGTAAAATAATTGTTACAATAACGACATTAACATTGATTTAGTTCAATTGTCAAAATAAAATGTATTCAATTCATGAAACATTTTAATACAAATATCACGAAAAAAAAAACTACATAATTGAGGACGCGAACTTGCGACCTTCATTGACATAAACCACTGCAGTCATGCTTAACCGTTGATCTAACAGGGCACGTAGGAGTATTCACTCAGTTGATGCCACATAACGCAGTAGCTCAGGGCCTGCACAATTATGACTAGTTTACTAGTGTGAACCCAGCGCTGTGTCGAGTAGGACTTAGAACAAATATGCGTTTAAGAGACAACTCATTTTTTTGTCTAAGGGTGTACAAGAAATATAAAAAAACGAGAAAAAGATTATTAATGACAGTATAAATTTACTCACTATACAGTGTGATTATAAAGTCCCAGTACATTTTAAAGAAATCGCTTACATATCGTATTTCTGTTACAGCCATTCGAAAGATACAAATATGTTCACCATTGAAGAGCGGATAGAGATTGTTGCTGCGCGTTTAAGAGGTCAGTCGTACGAAGAAGTTAGAGACAGATTCCAAAGGAAACCCTCACGGGAGACGGGTATCTTGATATGTTGCAACTTTTCTTACAGCCACAGTTACAGCAAGATGGTATCATTGATACAGTGGTGTTGCAACAAGATGGAGCACCACCACACTTTGCTCTGGCTATACGCGGGTATCTCAATGACAGGTTTCCCAAAAGGTGGATTGGAAGAGCATCTCCTCGTATCTGGGCACCTCGTTCGCCAGACCTCGCACCCCTGGAACGAAGAAGTTAGAGACTGATTCCAAAGGAAACCCTCACGGGAGACGTGTATCTTGATATGTTGCAACTTTTCTTACAGCCACAGTTACAGCAAGATGGTATCATTGATACAGTGGTGTTACAACAAGATGGAGCACCGCCACACTTTGCTCTGGCTATACGCGGGTATCTCAATGACAGGTTTCCCAAAAGGTGGATTGGAAGGGCATCTCCTCGTATCTGGGCACCTCGTTCGCCAGACCTCGCACTCCTGGACTTTTTCGTTCGGGGGTTCATCAAGCAACAGGTGTACAGAACCAAGTTTCCTAATCTGCAAGTGCATACGCCAAGCGAGTGAAATGATTACAGAGGATATGTTGGTGCATGTTTTCCGGGCGACGGTGCGTCGTTGGGAAACATGTTTTGAGATTGATGGAGGTTATGTTGAACACTAACTTGATAGTAGAAACTACCTTATAATTTTTGTTTTATTTGCGCTACGTTATCCACAAAATGTACTGGGACTTTATAATCACACTGTAGAAAAAAATAATTATTAGACAATATATTATGTATCAACGTAACAGCGACGCCATAGCCATGAACATTAGGTCATTACACACTTATCGATAGTATCATTTGAGCTCTTTTCGATATTTTTCTTAAATATGTTTCTTGCAATTGCTGTAGACTGGCATCTGCACTAGAATCCTTGCATTTTTAGGCTCAGTATGTGTGTGAAGATGTTAAAGTAATTTCAAATTTAGGCACTTAATTTAGCAAATGTAAGAGAAACTGGCCACAGGTATTTGATGACAGAAACAAGTGAGTTTGGTTTGGAAGGACAATGGAATGGGAGTAACAATGACCTTTCTGCTTCGTCCAAATATGGGGCGGACATGGAACTGGTGCAGAGACGTAGTGGAACTGCACCCGAGCTGCACTGGCCACTCTCTCTTACCAATATAATGCAAATAAATAATCTAAACATTATACAATGGAAATTGACAGTTTATGACAAATGACGGAAATTTGGAAGAAGTGGCTGAATTCAAATACCTAGGAACAATAATTACAAATAGGAATGAGATGCACAAAGAAATTAAACATAGGCTCAATTCTAGAAATGCGTGCTATTATGCATTACAGAGACTCTTGTCGTCCCAACTCCTGTCAAAAAACGTTAAACTGAAAATATATAAAACTGTTATTTTTCCAGTTATATTATATTTTCCAGTTATATTATATTATATTATATTATATTATATGGATGTGAAACATGGACTCTTACTTTAAGGGAAGAAAAAAAATTACGAGTATTTGAGAATAAAGTTCTTAGAAAAAAAAATTGGGCCAAAGAGAGATGAACAGTCAGGTGAATGGAGAAGACTACTTAACAGTGAACTACATGGTCTTTATAGGAAGCCAGATATAATAAGAGCAGTTAAGTCTCGAAGACTGCGATGGGCAGGACATGGTGATTGAAAGACGTACGTGGAAGCTTTTTGTAAGAAAACCAGTGTGAAAAAGCTCAGTTATTAGATCAAGAATGAGGTGGGAGAATAACATTAAACATGCTTTTAAGGAGGTGGATTATACAGGGGATGTTCGGAAAACATGAACTTAGGATAGGGATGCATAGAGAACTTATTTCTGCGTAGGTAGTTACAGATAGTAGCGCACATCCTTTTCTTGAAGATGGAAACAGTTTCCGAAAGGCCTACAGCTCTTAAACGTTAAAAAATCTAGTTGAGGACGATGGCGCTTGCCAGGCATCTGTTTAGTTCACTCCTATACTAATAATGACCTTATAACACTGGTCAACATGATTTCTGTCTCATGAGTACCAATAGTTGTACTTAATGCAGTTTTTTTTATCGTGTTTTCAAATATGTATTCGGAATTTCTCCATCACCCACAGTTTTTTTATTTCAATTTCAATTAATGGATTTATATAATTATTTTTTTAATAAACCTAGATTTCTTCCCGGAAAATCTTGGCGCAGTGAGCGATGAGCACGGGGAACACTTTCATCAGGGGATTTCAGCTATGGGATAGAGATATCAAGGCAAATGGAATCCTAATGTGCTGGCCGATTATTGTTGGACCATCAATAGGGATGCTCCACAGGCGAAATATAACAGAAAATCGTCATTTCTTACTTTCTAGGCGATTTCGAATGTTCGAATATTGTATAGTTACGGATGTAGAAAATATTAAAGTGTTTGAAATTATTACAAATGCCTGTCTCTCGGAAACCTTGCGTGATGGAGAAAACCCGATATCATATTTGAATTCAGGAGAAAAACTACTATCAGAATCACATATGTTTCTTTCTGAGAAGTAAGTTGAATTTACCAGAGAGGCCTTGGTATCCAATGACAACGGCATGCAATTGCTCAACTTACTTCCCTAGAGAAGAAAGGTAATTGACTTAATTAATAATGTAAAAATGTTATCTACTTAAAATTTTTATTGAGTAACACAACACAATTTTATTGAATTGTATTTATTTCTCACTTTGATAATTCAAATTTATTTGATTGTTACAATTATTAACATTAACCACAACATTTTCATTGGTATTTTTGTTATTTATTTCAATATGTTTCTCTACTTTATGTAACTCTCCAGTCCTTAAATATTCTGTATACTTTTTTCATATCTATTTTTCTACTTTGCTGGTAGAAAATGAACCACAGCTTTCCCTACTTCCTCTACATCACAATTAATCATATCAGTAATTAATATGCAGCCTGAAACTGTTATTTAAAATGTCTGCCACTAATTCAGACAACAATAAACAATTGCAGTTGTTTTACCAACATTCCCTTGTTATCAAACAAATGAACTCTTCAAACCGAGATATAAATTCACACCAAATATAAAAATTAAACATAATTACGCTGTATTAGTGTAGGAGTACATTACAATGCCATGTTGGCAAGTTGTATTTACTGAATCGAGGAAAATATCGCTCGGTTTTTTATTTCCGATATTCTGCAAAACACTTCACGAACGTGCGTTGTAGGCCTATTATATTACATTACATTACATTACACTATGCTCTTACTATTACTATTACTCTATGATATATTATATTATATTACATTACTTTACATTACATTACATTATCGCGCAAAGCACCTCCCACCGCTTAACACCGCGCACCGCACCGCGCACTGCTTCGCGCACTGCACCGCGCACCCCATCGCGCACTGCAACGCGCACCCCACCGCACCGCGCACCGCACCGCACCGCACCACGCACTGCACCGCGCACCCCCCCGCACCGCGCACGGCACCGCACCGCGCACCCCACCGCACCGCGCACCGCACCCGCACCGCACCGCACCGCGCACCGCACCCGCACCGCGCACCGCACCGCGCACTGCACCCCGCACCCCAACCCCACCGTGCACCCCCCGGCACCGCACCGCACACCGCACCCCACCGCGCACTGCACCGCGCTCCCCCCCGCACCGCACCGCAACGCGCTCTGCACCCCGCACCCAACACCACCGCGCACCGCACCGCACCGCGCACTGCACCGCGCACCCCACCGCACCGCACCGCACACCGCACCCCACCGCGCACTGCACCGCGCTCCCCACCGCACCGCGCACCGCAGGACAGGACAGGACAGGACAGGAGGACAGGACAGGACACGACACGAGGAGAGGAGAGGAGAGGACAGAGAGGAGAGGAGGAGGAGAGGACAAGAGGAGAGGAGAGGAGAGGACAGAGAGGAGAGGAGAGGAGAGGACAGAGAGGAGAGGAGAGGAGAGGAGAGGACAGAGAGGAGAGGAGAGGAGAGGACAGAGAGGAGAGGAGAGAGAGAGGACAGAGAGGAGAGGAGAGAGAGAGGACAGAGAGGAGAGGAGAGGAGAGGACAGAGAGGAGAGGAGAGAGAGGAGAGAGTAGAGGACAGAGAGGAGGAGAGGAGAGGAGAGGACAGAGAGGAGAGGAGAGGAGAGAGAGGGAGGAGAGGAGAGGAGAGAGAGGAGAGGAGGATGAGGACAGAGACGGAGAGAGGAGGAGAGAGAGAGGAGAGGAGAGGAGAGGAGAGGACAGAGAGGAGAGGAGAGGAGAGGACAGGAGGAGAGGAGAGGAGAGGACAGAGAGGAGAGGAGAGGAGAGGAACAGAGAGGAGAGGAGAGGAGAGGAGAGGAGAGGACAGAGAGGAGAGGAGAGGAGAGGAGAGGACAGAGAGGAGAGGAGAGGAGGGGAGAGGACAGGAGAGGAGAGGAGAGGAGAGGAGAGGAGAGGACAGAGAGGAGAGGAGAGGAGAAGACAGAGGAGGAGAGGAGAGGAGAGGACAGAGAGGAGGAGGAGAGGAGATGGACAGAGAGGAGAGGAGAGGAGAGGACAGAGAGGAGAGGACGAGGAGAGGAACAGAGAGGAGAGGAGAGGAGAGGACCAGAGGGGAGAGGAGCGGCGTAGGACAGAGATGGGCGAGGAAGGGAGAAGGACAGAGAGTGAGAGGAGAGGAGAGGCACAGGAGAGGAGAGGAGAGAGAGGACAGAGGGAGAGGAGAGGGAGGACAGAGAGGAGGAGAGGAGAGGCGGTACAGAGAGGAGAGGAGAGGAGGACAGAGAGGAGAGGAGAGGAGAGGACAGAGAGGAGAGGAGAGGAGAGGACAGAGAGGAGAGGAGAGAGAGGACAAGAGGAGAGGAGAGGAGAGGACAGAGAGGAGAGGAGAGGAGAGGAGAGGACGAGAGGAGAGGAGAGGAGAGGACAGAGAGGAGAGGAGAGGAGAGGACAGAGAGGAGAGGAGAGGAGAGGACAGAGAGGAGAGGATGAGGAGAGGACAGAGAGGAGAGGAGAGAGAGGACAGAGAGTAGAGGAGGAGAGGACAGAGAGGAGAGGAGAGAGAGGACAGAGAGGAGAGGGAGGAGAGGACCGAGAGGAGAGAGAGGAGAGATGCGAGAGAGGGCGGACAGAGAGGAGAGGAGGGAGAGGACAGAGAGGAAGGAGAGGAGAGGACAAGAGGAGAGGAGGGAGAGGACAGAGAGCGAGAGGAGAGGAGAGACAGAGAGGGAGAGGAGAGGAGAGGACAGAGATGGATGAGAGTAGAGGACAAGAGGAGAGTAGAGGAGAGACAGGAAGGATATGGAGAG